>CAUYPK010007950.1:0-14047 GCA_963574355.1 Loris lydekkerianus | reverse complement strand
CACCTCTTACTAGGCCCCGCTTGCAACGGTGGGGAGTAAGCGGGTTTGGGGCAAGGACAAACATCCAAACTATAGCAATGAGGAAATAGGCAGAATTAGTGGTACAAGGTACTTTTGTTAATATTTATAGAGACTTGAATTGGACACATTAGTTTCTTAGCTTATTTATAGTGCCTTAATTGGTGAAACCAAGTCATCTGCTTAAACAGTAAACTAAACTGTGAAAAGGTTTGCAAAGTAAATACTAGTTAATTATATCTAACTGTTAAAACATTCCTATCAAGGCTTGGTGCCCATAGCACAGTGGTTATGGCACAAGCCACATACCCTGAGGCTGGCAGGTTCTAACCCTGCCTGGGCCAGCTAAACAGCAATGACAACTGCAACAAAAAATAGCCAGGCATCGTCCCGGGCACCTGTAGTCCCAGCTGCTTGGGAGGCTGAGGCAGGAGAATCACTTAAGCCCAAGAGTTTGAGGTTACTGCGGGCTGTGACACCACAGCACTCTACCAAGGGTGACATAGTGAGACTCTGTCTCAAAAAAAAAAAAAAAAAATTACTGTGAAGTATTATATTGGGTATTGTAAGAAAGTTGCCTTTCCTAATGTTTAAAGAGGAAGATTATGCTGTGGATTGAATGGTGTCCTCCTCTTACCCATTCATATGTTGAAATCTTTTTTTTTTTTTTTTTTTTTTAATTTAGAGATGGGATCTCACCATTGCTCAGGCTGGTCTTGAACTCCTGAGCTCGGGCAATTCACCCGCCTCAGCCTTCCAAAGTGCTAGGATTACAGGTGTGAGCCACCATGCCCGGCTCCTAAGTTGAAACATTAACTTCCCATGTATTGGAGATGGGGGCTTTAAGGAGGTTAAATGAAGTTAGCAGGGTGGGGCCCTAATCTGACAGAATTGACATCCTTGTAAGAGACTCCAGAGAGATTGCTCTCTCTATGCTATGTGAGGACACTGCAAGAAGGTGGCTGTCTGCAAGCCAGGAAGATCCTTTACTAGAAACAGAACTGTGTTGGAACCTTGATTGTGGACTTTGTGGCTTCCAGAACTGAGAGATACTACATTTCTGTTTAAGTCACCTCGTCTATGGCGTTTTCTTAAGGGCAGCCCAAGCAGACTAATACAGATTAAAATATAATTGCCTTGTAGGAAGGGCAAACGAGTGATTTCCCAGTTAGCATTTTAATGAGTAACACAATCAGCTGTAAATTAGTGAGCTAGTTTAGAAAACAGCCTCAGTAATTTGAGAAATTACCCTGGTAGATCTTTTGTTTATGTGAATAGGGCTACCACAAATTGTTACCTTTAAGTTCAGCCAAGGCCCTTTTTGTGACACTTCCTTTTTCCATATAAGAGTTAAATCATTTAGGATATGTTTGGCAGTAGGTACTAAGACTAAATTACCTTAAGCAGTAAGGAATATTTATTATTTCATGTGGCAAATTCCAAGGTAGGATTGTCCCTGTATAGTATAGCTGGAATTTCTCTGTGTTGGGTCCTTGATCTTCAGGAAGAAGGAAACCATTGACCACATGAGTAAGAGTAAGGACAAAGTTTATTGAAAGATAACAGAGATAAGAGAAAGGGGGAATAGAACCTCCAGCAACAGAGACGGGGAACCCACGTGGGAAACACATGTGGGACTTCTTGCTAAGGGTATATATTCTGCTTTTCCTATCCTTTGTGCAGGAGGTTTTGGGAATGTATGTCTGGAACTTGTCACAATTGGCCAGGAACCTGCAGGCAGAAAATAATCCTAAAATTAGCAAAAGTCCCTGTAGTCCTTGCCCCAGGAGAGACAGTAAGTAGGGTGTGTGCTTGCTACTCCAGGAGGAATTGCCCAGATGCAACATATGATCAAGTTCCATTTTTTGTGACCTTGCGGCCAAAACATGGCCTGTTTGTGCCTAGAAATGGGGTTCTGTGATGAGACTGATTTCTAAACTCATTCTGGCCTAGAAATGGCCAGGGGGCTTATTATCCCTGAACAGAGGAACCTGTATCAATAGGTTAATTCTTCAGCTCAGTTATCAAGGATTCAAGTTTTTTTTTTTTTTTTTGAGAAAGTCTTAAGCTGTTGCCCAGGTAGAGTGTTGTGGAGTCACAGCTCACAGCAACCTCCAACTCTTGGACTTAAGTGATTGTCTTGCCTCAGCCTCCCAAGTAGCTGGGACTACCGGCGCCTGCCACAACACCCAGTTATTTTTTGTCGTTGTTATTGTTGGCAGTTGTCATTGTTGCTTAGCAGACCCGGGCCGAGTTCAAACCTGCCACCCTAGGTGTATGTGGCTGGCGCTCTTAACCTATTGAGCTGCAGGTGCTGCCCAAGGATTCAAGTTCTTTGCATTCCCCCCTGATAGAATCAGGTGTACCCGCCCAAATAGACCCTGCCCAGGTATTATTGACCCACCCAGGAAGAATTGCGCATATGTCCCTCCCAGGAAGTGGTGGATGGACCAATCCTTATCTCCCTAGCCCTTTAAATCCCCTGCCTGCCATGACCCATGTGTGGATTTCTTGCTGGTTTACGATCTCACCCCATCTATACCCAGGTGGAATAAATCCATTTTAATTGCACAAACCAGACCTCTTTTCCTTTTGTCTCGGCCTCAGAATAATCCTTTATCTTTGGCTCCGTAACCTTTCACCTCCCCTTTTAGTGGGGTGGTAGTGTGGTAGTATTAGTCTTACTCATAGTCTCTTGATGCCTGCAGGATGGTTGCAGTAAAAATGTTTCATGGTTATGTGGAACATTTAGAAATGGCACAAAAGAAAAAGGATGGAAATATAAATCACTTGTAACCCACTATTAGCATGCTGGTGTATCTCATTAGCTGGTGTATTAGTTTGTATAGGTTTTATACCAAAAAAATTAGATCATACTGTATCCACAAGTATATATATGTTTTTTATTAAGATCATAGATATCAGGATAATTCTTCATGTTATTAAAAATTCTTAGTTCAAATAATTTTTTCTTCTGATTATTGATGTAATGGTCATTGAAAAAGTTGGATACAGAAAAATACAAAGACTATTAAAACTCACCCATATCTTACCACCCAGAGATAACCACTAATACATTGATATTTCCTTTTAGACATTTTCTGTTTGTGCATACTTTTAAAAAAAAGACAGATACTGAAATTGAATACTTTCATAACTTGTTTTTGTGTGATATTTGTACACCTTCTCTTGTGGTTCATACTCCTGCTATTTTGCTTCTTCACACTCAACCCACACCTCCGTCCTCATGAGGACTTTCAGTTGACTAAGGAAGAAAAACTTAAGCCTCATTTATTTGTAGTTCTGCCTCATTTGCTGGTACCACCTGAAAGTACACATCTGTAGCACCATAGCCACACTCAAAGGTGGAACCTGAAGGGAAATTCTCCCAGTGGTAAAGTTTTGACCAGTTTACCTAATCTGTTTTGTTTAGAAGGAGAGATGGTTTGAGATGTGAATGTACTGTGATTCATGGCATTAGCTAATATTAATAGTTTGGCTGATTCATTATGGACTTTGAAGGAATGTGATTAAAAGTATGGGGAATAGATAATGTGTATATGCTTCTGAAAGGGCACAGAGTAATCCTATTTATTTGTGTTTCTTGTGAATGTCTCCTCAGCAGACATTCTGGTAGTCAGGTGGACAAGATATCACCTGTGGATGTCAGGCTTTCCCCCCAGCCGTCCCATCCTTGCTCCATGGGTTTATGAACAAGACACCGTGGTGACAGGCAAGTCTTTACTTGTCAAGACTCACCTGGCTGTTGTGATTGCTGATGACCAGCTTGCCAATAGCAGAGAGCCAACACTGATCTGGGGAGATAAGACCATTCATTTCTCTGGAGGGACAACCCAGACATCTGGTGGTATGCTGCTTGAATTGAACTTTTTTTTTTTGGGGGGGGGGGCAGTTTTTGGTTGGGGCTGGGTTTGAACCTGCCACCTCTGGTATATGGGCCCAGTGCCCTACACCTTTGAGCCACAGGCGCCACCCTTGAATTGAACTTTTGTAATGGAAAGGAAAACACTTTGTTTTCAGTGGAGTAACTACTACTTATTCTGGGTGTGGATTTGCTTTCCCTGCCTCTTTTGCTTCTGCCAAAACTATTTGTGATTTACAAAATGCCTTTATGTAATGGTATTTCATACAACTTTGATTCTGATGAGGAATTGTTATATAGCAAATGAAATATGCCATTGAGCTTGTATTCATGAAATTTCTGATCTTCCCATTTTCCAGTAGAACCAGCTTTTGGAATATCCTTTTGGAGACTGACTTAATTGAACTAGCTAGGTGGCAACTCTTTGCAGTGCTGGTGTAATGTTCTCTAAAACAGAGCCTATTTTCTAAATTGGCAACCAATATGTGGTGGTGTTTTTCTTGTAGCCAGCATTCTCAAGCCAGGGAATCAGGGTTTCAAATGGAGTGAACTTCTTTCACTGTTAGCTCTGATGATTCATGAGCAGAACTTCTGCTACTGTTCTCCACAACTCTGTGCTGTCCTCATTAGAGTTCTTAGTTCCGTAGAGAAAAATTCTTTTCTGAGAAACACAGCATTGGTCGAGCAGTTTAGCAGCTATTTTGGCCTCCTCATGCCAGTGAACTAACAGGGGAGGTCGGAGATTACTCTGTTGGTTAGGGTGAGTGATCCTGACTCTAAAAATTGGGTTGCCACTACACAATGGGATAATGAGGGGTATGTCTGGAATACAGGAGATCTTCTGGAGTGTCTCTTTAACACCTCCATGTTCTGTGCTAAAAGTCACTGGAAAACTAAGACAACCCAGTTCAAGAGAGAAGGTTTGGATTACCCCACCAGGAAAGAACAGTGACCAGATGAGGTGCTTGTTTAGGGTAAAGGGAACATGTCATGGATAGTAGAAGAAAATTATGAACATCAGCTATGACCTCATGATCATAGTATGCTGATGTATCTCATTATGTATTTCTAGTTACAAAGACTGTGGTATGTAGTTATGAATGTTTCTTCCATACTTTAATATTTGTGCATGTTAAATACCCCCCCCCTCCATTTCACCTATATCTAAGGTGTATTAGTAGTGGTTACTTGTATTTAAGTGATAAGGTATCAGAGGGGAAGTGTCGCTGAGGTAGTTAGGAAAGGAGTGAACATAACCTATATAGAGAGAAGACTTTATATAGTCTTTTGGAAAGTTAGTATGTTTTTCATCCTGTGAAGGATAGTTGTGTCATGTTAGACTGAAGTATGATTTTGCTGTTTTCTTTATTCAGGAGTTAAATATGAGTAAAAAAGATAAATATGTATTATATACCATATTGACAGCGTACTATGGTAGTTTATACTACGCCGGTTTACTAATGCTGGAACTGTATATCTTAAAATTTTCTTCTCTGTATGGTTGTGGGTTAAAATTAAATAACAGAGGAATTTGTATGAGCAATACCCTTTACCCCCAGCAGGTTTTTGTAGTTAGAGGCAGTGAGAGACATAGAGGTGCTGGTGGGTTCCAGCTTGACCTTACTCTCCTTTGCTCTGGCCAGCTCTTTTTCCTGATTGTTGACAGTTTGGCCAACAGTGGCATCAAGCTCATTTATCTGACACGCTTCCAGGTCTGGCAGACCTACAGAGGTACAGCTTCCCATATCTCCCAGGAGCCTTTCCTTTGTAGTCCCATATCCACAGCCAAATGTTTAGGCTCTCTGATTGGTTGATGATTATTTCTCAGACCTTTCAATGTCCCTCTTGGACTTTCTTCGTTACTTCCTCACCTATTCCTGTAATTGTCAGGTAAAATTCTGTAGCTTATAGTGGTTCTGCTTCCCAGTTTGAATCCTGACTTGATCTACCTTCCTTACAGAATCTTACTTTGTTGTCCTTGGTAGAGTGTGGTGGTATCACAGCTCACAGTAACCTCAAACTCTTGGGCTTAAGCGATTCTCTTGCCTCAGCCTTCCAAGTAGTTGGGACTACAGGCACCCAACACAATGCCTGGTTATCTTTAGAGATGGAGTCTCTCTCTGGCTCAGGCTGGTCTGTAACTCGTGAGCTCAGGCAATCCACCTGTCTGGGCCTCCCAGAGTGGTGGGACTACAGGTGTGAGCCACAGTGCCCAGCCTCCTTCCTTCTTGATACATATTTTCTATATTGTTTTTACTGACTACATGGTATTCCAACATAAGATTTTTTTTTTTGGCCATGGAGATCATTTCTAGTTCATTTGGTGTTATAAACAACAATGGTGTAAACATCCTTGAAAGTACAGACTTTTTGTACTTGGCCGTTTATTTCTTTTGGATAAATTCCTAGAAGTGAAGCGTATATACATTTAAAAGAATTGTGATGCCTATTATCTGTTTGTATTTTTTAATAGCATGTGAGAGTGTTTGCACAAGCTATAGTCTTTATTTCTGGAAGGTAGGGTCTTTCTCTGTTATCTAGAGAGGACTTAAACTCCTGAGCTCCAGTGATCCTCCTGCCTCAGTCTCCTGAATAGCTGGAACTACAGGCATACTTCAGGCTATACTCTTGATTATCATGGCTCTTGGTATGTAATTCATTTTAGGAAGAAATTTAAATTATGTAAGAAGATAATTTGTTTTTATGGAAGAAGTTAATGAAAGGAAGCAAGTATCTTAGAATAAATATTCTCTAATAAAAATCATGCAACTGATTTAAGGTGTTTAAATGTAGTCGCTCTTTCTAGAACTGGGTTTTTCTAAGTTTTAGATTAGCCTATTTTTAAAATATAAGTCTTATAGTATGGTACAGGATGGTAAAAGAATTAGCTTGGGAAAAGTGTTATTGACTTAGGCTATAATTATGGTAAAACTTAAAATTTGAGTCCAATTATGTAGCTATTGGAAATGCCCTGGGAATGTAAATTGACTTGTAAAGGTTCTAAAACATCCTACGTTATGATTGAACTTGGAGTTTTATACAATAAGTGTCTCAGTTGATTAATACTAGTAGTTCATTGTTTTGTGTTAGCTCTCCAATTAAAGAAGATACTGTACCACAACTTTTATTTCTGTCTGCCAAAACTGTAACACAGTAGCCAGCAGAGGCTTCTCCCTAGGTGGTGCTGGGAACCAAAGGGCTCCTAAGGCCTGTTGGCAATTGCTTAAGTGGGAAGTGGTAGGGAAGAGCTGTGTTAAAGCTTCTGTGTAAGGTCTCAATCTGAATTGTTATGCAGAACATTTATTCTTTTTGCTGGATATTTGCCATTACCTGGTAGGACTTCTTTCTATGTGGTTTTTCTTTTATTGGAGTTAGAATTGTGTTGGAGAAAATTACATCTTTTCAGTGGTAACTAGGCATTGAGTGTATGTATGCCCTAATTCCCATGCCTCTGTGCTTAGTATTTAATAGGTTTATTTGTTGATGGTGAAACCAGCATTTGGCCTATGTGCTTTTTCCACCTCTGATCTTCTTTCTCATCCCTTTCCACAAAAGTGATTATGGATTATTTCTGGAAGATTTCTCACATCTCAAACCAACTAACCCTTACATTGTTCTTCAGCAAGGTAGATGTTTATTTTTGTGCACTTTGTGGTATGTATAATTCTTCCTGCAACAGGAATATTAAAAGTTGAGATTTTTAATCCTTTCCATTTGCATTAATGTAACTTCTTTTTTAAAAAGGCCTTTAAATGAAGAAGTGTTTCTTATATACTACATTTCATCGATTCCAATTAACTCCCCCCCCCCAATAGTATCTGAAATCGGAATTCATTTTACAACTAATGGTGTCCTTAAAAAGCTGTCAGCCAGGCAACAGTTATGATGTAGTTGTCATTGTGTGTGCACAAATTTGGTTTTTCTTCTTGGTGCCTTAACTGGAATTATTTCACCCTGGACCTCTTGGCCATTAAACCGTTTAAGGATCTTTAAGGGAAGAATAGAATACTATTTTTTTGTCATTAAAAAAGAGTTTTTCTCTCCCTATTTATTTATTTATTTATTTATTTATTGTAGAGACAGAGTCTCACTTTATCACCCTCGGTAGAGTGCTGTGACGTCTCAGCTCACAGCAACCTCCAACTCCAGGGCTTAGGTGATTGTCTTGACTCAGCCTCCCAAGTAGCTGGGATTACAGGCACCTGCCACAATGCCTGGCTATTTTTTTTTTTTTTGTTGTTGTTGCAGTTTGGCCAGGGCCGGGTTTGAACCCACCACCCTCAGTATATGGGGCCAGCACCCCACCCACTAAGCCACAGGCGCCGCCCTCCGTTTTTTTTTTTTTTTTTTTTTTTTTTGACAGCTTCTGATAAAATTAAAGGCAAGCATTAAAATTTGCAGAATTGCTGTTGGCTGCTTGGAAGAAAATTCTGAGAAGAAAACCCTGGAAATAACGGAGCGCTATTTTATTTAATTTTTTAAAAATTATTTTCTAAATATTTATTTATTTATTTTTGCAGTTTTTGGTCAGGGCTGGGTTTGAAACTGCCACCTCCGGCATATGGGGCCGGCGCCCCACCCCTTTGAGCCGCAGGTGCTGCCCCAAGGGAGTGCTATTTTAAAAGATGCTCCATTATGTGTAGTGGGAAGTTCACAGCAACACCCATGTCAGTTGTTCTCAACCTTCCTAATGCCGCAACCCTTTAATACAGTTCCTGTGGGTCGCGACCCCACAGGTCGAGAACTGCTAACCTATATAGTATTCATGCCATTACGTTTAATCTAAATCTAGCCATGAGAAAACAGTGAGATAAATCCTGGTTGTAAGGACTTTGTATAGGGACACATGACCTAAATTTTTAAAATAATACATTTGTTTTGAAAGGAAAAAAGATTGGGTTGGAAGATGTGTTCTATATTTAAGGGTAAATAGCCATAACTATCGAGGGCTGTGAATAGTCTTTAAACAGAAATTTGAGTATACTTTTGGGTTAGAGATAGGTTAAGTGTTATAAAAGACAGATAATGTGACAGAGGCGACATTTCTAGAAAGAACGAGAGGAAACTTAAAGACATGGAAATAAGTTGGCAGAAAACCTTTTTTTAAAAAAAATGCCCATGAGATCCCTGTTTTGTTACCTAGCAGGGTTATTTGACTACAGAGAAAAATTATTCCCCAAAGAAAGCAATTTATGTTCAGGTTTCTTAGGCAGACTTTAATGAAGGGTTTAAAGTGGATAGGAATGAGAACATTTTAATTTGGGACACACTATTGAATATTTTGAAATGTTATTACATAGGCCAATATTATAATATGGTATATGTGCTAGATATAGGCTTTCTTTTCCAAATAAGACATTTTTTTTTTTTTTTTTGTTTTTTTTGGCCAGGGCTGGGTTTGAACCTACCACCTCTGGTACATGGACTGGCGCCTTACTTTTTGAGCCATAGGCGCTGCCCATCCAAATAAGACATCTTTTAATACAATAGGTTCCTACCTTAGAAGTGGTACTCTAGGCTTGGTGCCTGTGGCTTAGTGGCTAGGGCACTAGCCATATACAACCAGAGCTGGCAGGTTTGAACCCAGCCCGGGCCTGTCAAAACAACAACGACAACTATAGCAAAAAAGCCAGGCATTGTGGTGGGCACCTGTAGTCCCAGCTATTTGGGAGGCTGAGGCAAGAGAATCATTTAAGCCCAAGAGTTTGAGATTGTTGTGAGCTGTGACACCATGGCACTCTACCTAGGGCAACATAGTGAGACTCTGTCTCAAAAAAAAAAAAGGTATATTAAAAGTTACTTTGTAGGTTGGTATTTAGAACTTACTCTTGCCAATAAAATACTATAGTGAAATGTTGAAGAAAATGGTTACTTTTATTAAACTTATAAAATGAACGAATAAGGACTTTAATCAACAGTGCTAGTGTTTAAAGAGCTAGAACAAAATAACAATATTGGTGTTTTGGCTAGGCACTTGTGGCTCAAGGGGCTAAGGTGCCAGCCACATACACCTGAGCTGGTGGGTTTGAATCCCGCCCGGGGCCTGCCAAACAACAATGACGACTGCAATCAAAAAATGGCCGGGTGTTTTGGCAGGCACCTGTAGTCCCAGCTGCTTGGGAGGCTGAGGCAGGAGAATCGCTTAAGCCCAGCAGTTGGAGGTTGCTGTGAGCTGTGATACCATGGCACTCTACCCAGGGTGACAGCTTGAGGCTCTATCTCAAAAAAAAAAAAAAAAAAACAACAAAAAACAATATTGGTGTTTTGATATGTATGTCCTAAAATCAAAATGTATGTATTTAAGTGAATATTTCAAGATTTTTTAGAAAATATTCTAGGTTTATTTAAAAAATTAGTGAAACTAAAATTTTAATGGCTTTTGGATATAAACTTTTGCAAGCTTTGTAAAATCAAGTAAAGTGTGGATTTATAAAACTAAATATGACGCTTAGTGTAGTTAAAGGATAGGTACATGGTATTTTCATATTCTTTATACTTTTATATATGCTTTATTATACTCAACACTAATCAGGGAAATAGTAGGAGATACTTATAATTCTGAATGTTCCTTTTGGATTCCTGCAACTTGAAATATTGCTATATCTTATTTGGTACAATCTACAGGAAGTTATATTTGAACTTACTTTTAACAGGGCCCAATACGTTGATGTTCCTGATCATCAAGATCTTGATATTAAGGAGGAATTAGAAAGAGAAGAGTAGGCAGTGAATAGTCTCTGCCATAATTATGAAGCTATTGGAAATAATTTTTTGGGATCAGTACCTATAGCTTAGCAGCTAGGGCACCAGCCACATACACTGGAGCTAGTGGGTTCGAATCCAGCCTGGGCCTGCCAAACAACAATGACAGTTACAACTAAAAAAATAGCTGTGGTGGGTGCATGTAGTCCCACCTACTTGGGAGGCTGAGGAAAGAGAATCGTTTAAGCCCAGGAGTTGAAGGTTGCTGTGAGCTATGATGCCACAACACTCTACCGAGGGTGACATAGTGAGACTCTGTCTCAAAAAAAAAAAAAAAATGGTAGGGAAAAATAATACATGGGGAAGTGCTGATGGTACATTATTTTCATAAAACGCAGGTTTGGTGTGATGTCATTTCTTATATTCATGTATACATTATATGTGTAGTGTACTGGAATGACTTGAAGAAAACACATTTAAAAAAACACAAAACCCATAAAATATGAAAGAAAAAGTTGGTAAATTGTACATCAAAATAAAAGTATTTTCTCCTCAGCAGATACTTAAAATAGTGAACAAGCTAGCTACAGACTGTGAGAAATATTTGCAAAACATGTCTGACAAAAGACTTGTGTTCAGAGTATAGAAGGAACATAACTCTGTGAGAAGGCAAATTAACCAGTTGAAAAATGAGCAAAGGATTTGGACAATTTATTGAGGAAGAAATGGATGGTACGTAAGCACTTGAAAAGATCATGATTTGATAGCAAAATAAAAATTAAGCCATAATGAGATATCAGTATATATCTACTAGAATGATAAATATTAAAAAGATCGACCGTACCAAGTATTGGCAAGATTGTGGAACAACTAGAACTCTCTTATTTTTCAAGTGAGAATACCAGATAATACTGTCCCTTTGGAAAATAGACAGTTTCTTATAATATTAAATATACATATACTTGCCATGTGACTTACCAGTTGTACTCCTAGGTGTTTGCCTAGATATTACCCAACAGAAATGAAAGGTTATGTGAACACATAGACAGATACTTAATATTTATGGTAGCCCAGAACTGGAAACCCTGTGCTTTTTTTTTTTTTTTTTGGAGACAGAGTCTCGCTATGATGTCACAGCTCACAGCACCCTCAAACTCTTGTGCTTAAGCAATTCTTTTTCCTCAGCCTCCCAAGTAGCTGGGACTACAGGTGCCTGCCACAACGCCCGGCTATTTTTTGGTTGCAGTTATCATTGCTGTTTAGCAGGCCCAGGCCGGACTTGAACCCACCAACCCCAGTGCACGTGACTGGCGCCCTACTTAGCCATGGGTGCTGAGCCAAGACATGTACATAGTTTTAAAAAATGTAACGCTATTGGACACGAACTACTAACGTAACTTTTATAGGCACTGGGGAATACATAAATTCATGTGACTTGCTTTATTGCAATGTTCACTTTATTTCTGCAGTCTTAAAACTATAGTATTTCTTTTTTTCTTTTTTAAGCAATCCTCTTGCCTGAGCCTCCCAAGTAGCTGGAGCTACAGGCACCCATCACAATGCTGGGCTATTTTTTGTTGTTGTTGTAGTTTCATTGTTCTTTAGCAGGCCTGGGCTGGATTCAAACCTGCCAGCCCCAGTGTATGTGGCCAGCAACCTAACCACTGAGCTATGGATGCCACACCAAAACTGTAGTATTTCTGAGGTATGTTTGTACATAGCTGCAAAGACAAACTTTTGAAACAAGGTGTGTTTAAAGAAATAGTGCCTGTGACTCAATGGATAGGGTGCTAGCCCCATATGCCAGACATGGCGGGTTCAAACCCAGCCTGGGCCAAAAAGCTGCAAAAAAAAAAAAAAAAACAGAAAAAGAGTCTCACTTTGTCACCCTCTGTAGAGTGTTGTGGAGTCACAGCTCACAGTAATCTCCAACTCTTGGGCTTAGGTGATTCTCTTGCCTCAGCCTCCCATGTAGCTGGGACTACAGGCACATGCCACAGCGCCCGGCTTTTTTTTTGTTGTTGTTACAGTTTGGCCGGGGGGTGGGTTTGAACCGGCTACCCTCAGTGTATGGGGCCCGCGCCCTACTCACTGAGCCACAGGCGCTGCATAAAAAATTCCATTTTCTATCCATATTTCCTACAACCTATTTACCCTCTCCATTGTATGTAATTTTAAAACTATTTCATGGTTTTTCCTTTTTTCAAGAAATGCAAGTATGTAATTTCATTTCTTCCTTTGTTAGTCAAGCAGCATAATATACATGTTTTTCCCACATTTTTTTTCACCTTAGCAATATTCTGGAGATCACGGAATGGTGGTAATAGAGCTTGTTCTTGAATATTCCTTATTATGACAGTGTAGTATGTGTGGCAGTACCATAATTTAGTCACCGAGCCCCCTATTGATGATTGTTTGCATTGTTTCCAATCTTCTGCCATTATAGGTAGTGCTGCCTGCAATGAATAGCTTTTTTCATATCATTTTTATTTTTGCCAGTGATATTTTTTTGAGGTACATGTTTTGCCGGAAGTGACCTTACTGGATCAGACGGTAAATCAGTATTGTAATTTTGTTATCACTAGCAGTGTGTCCGAGGATCTCTCCCTACAACTTTGCTGAGTACTTTATCAGACATGTGTGTGTGTGTGTGGGTGTGTATGTATATATGTATATATATATATTTTTTTTTTTTTTAAAGCAGAATCTCACTGTCATCCTCCGTAGAGTGCCATGGCATCATACCTCATAGCAACTTCAAACTCCTGGGCTTAAGCAATTCTCTTGCCTGAGACTCCCAAGTAGCTGGGACTACAGGTGCCTGCCACAATGCTCAGCTATTTTTAGAGACAGGCTTGTGCTCTGGCTCAGGCTGGTCTCGAAGCTGTGAGCTCAGGCAATCCACCCACCTTGGCCTCCAAATGCTGGGATTACAGGTGTGAGCCACTGTGCCCGGCCCCCAGACTTTTGTATATTTATATATTTGGTAGTTGGCTAGGTGAGAAATAGGCTTTTTTTTCTTTTTTTTTTTTTTTTTAGAGACAGAGCCTCAAGCTGTTGTCCTGGGTAGAGAGTGCTGTGACATCACAGCTCACAGCAACCTCCAACTCCTAGGCTCAAGCTATTCTCCTGCCTCTGCCTCCCAAGTAGCTGGTTGTTTGGCTGGCCTGGGCTGGGTTCGAACCCACCAGCTCAGGTGTGTGTGGCTGGCGCTTTAGCTGCTTGAGCCACAGGTGCCGAGAAATAGTTTTATATTGGTTTGCATTTGCATTTTTTTCTGATGACTGAAGTTGAACTTATCTTCAATGGCTAAGGCAGTCACATTGCTCTTTTGTGAAATGTTAGATCTCTATTCCATTTTTTAATGTTTTTTTTTTTTTTTTTTTTTTTTTTTTTTTTTTAATTTTGTGAAACTTTTTCGCCAGTGCTGTGAACTCAAAGCCA
>CAUYPK010007949.1:0-18302 GCA_963574355.1 Loris lydekkerianus | reverse complement strand
TATGATTTAATTAAAAAAAAGAAAAATGAGCAAAAAAAATTGCTCATTTCATTTAAGCTATTGAATTTATAGAAAGAGTTATTAATGGTATTTCCTTATTACCTTTCTAAAGTCTGTAGGATCTGTAGAGATACCACTTCTTTCACTACTGTTTTTGGTAAATTTTTTTTTTTTGCAGTTTTTGGCTGGGGCTGGATTTGAACCCACCTCTTCCGGCATATGGGGCTGGCACCCCACTCCTTTAAGCCACAAGTGCTGCCCAAGAGTTACTTTTCTTTCCATGAAGCCAAAAAGAAGAAATGTAAGACTCCATGGCTTGAGATAAAGAAATAGGCTTATTAATTTGACTAGAGATTCTTTTAGGGACTGGAAGGACACAGGGGGCTGTAAAGGGTTGGTACCTGTCAGTAAAGCACTAGCAGCTGGGTAGCAAAGCTCTTGGAAATGTGTCTCTCTGACTTATCATGCCTCATTATCTTTTGATATCTGAAAAACAATTTTATACATAAAGAATTCACTGCAGTGTATATTAGAATATTAATAAAGGGATTTGGAATATAGAAAATGCATTTGATTTAATACAAAGTAGAAAAAATAGAAAAGGCAAGATAATTGTAAATGTGTTTTATGCATTTTGTGATGACAACTGGGTAAATAATAGGCCCCCAAATGAACAGTTATATAAAGGTTAAAATGATAGGGCTAGGGAGCATAAAGCATGTGAGATCATGGGTGTCTTATCGTTTAATTTTTCAAAAAGCCCCCTAATATGGTTCTTATGGTTTGAATGTCCCCTCCAAAACTCATGTTGAAACTTAATGCTTAATGTGGTAGAACTGAAAGGTGGGGTCTCTAAGAGGAAGTTGACTCATGGGGGATTAATTTTTCATAGATTAACAAGTTAACTCATTAATGAGTTGTGGGAGGGGGACTGGTGGCTTTATAGGAAGAAGAAGAAAGACCTGAATGACCACACTCCTCCCCGTTGCTGTGGGGCTGCCCTTTGCCACCTCGGGACTCTGAAGGGTCCCCACCAGCCAAGGAGGCTCTGCCCAGATGTGTGTCTCTACCTTGTAATTTGCAGCCTCTGCAACATTCAGAAGGAACTCCTTTTCTTAATGAATTACCTAGTTACATGTATTCTGCTATATGCTACAGAAAATTAAGCAAGACAGTGGCTCTGCTATCTTTTCAAATGTAATAAGATGTAAAAATAATTCCTGGCCTATTGCCCAATAATCGTATTATTCCCTATCCTGTTTCTGTGTCTTGTTTGGGAAGGGTCTCCTGATTTTCACTTCTTGCCCTAACGGTTCCTGCTGTGTCCTCCTGTGCCACTGTTCCCTCCCAGCCCGGTACTGACGGCACCTTATTGTAATGCTTCAATTCCCCATCTTCTCTGGTAGACATGGGCTTGTCTGCAGGAAGGGAAGTGTATTTTCTTCCTCACTGATATATCTTTACTGCCTAACTAGTGCCTGGTCCATGGTAGATACCTAATAAATATTTATGGACTAAATATGCAAGTCACCAAGCAAAATAGAACACCCCAAAGCAAAGATTTCTATTTTATACTTTATTTGGATCTTGG
This sequence comes from Loris lydekkerianus, assembly GCA_963574355.1. Taxonomy (NCBI): domain Eukaryota; kingdom Metazoa; phylum Chordata; class Mammalia; order Primates; family Lorisidae; genus Loris; species Loris lydekkerianus. The sequence goes on along the minus strand of CAUYPK010007949.1, from coordinate 16,711 downwards.
TACCCACAGGTCACTTTCTCTCCATACTGACAAAACACCATCCACAGTCTCCAGCCAAATGAAAGCTGGATATCACGGTGCACGGAGTGGGGAATTAACCCCAGGAGAGGCCCCGTGATGAAGAAATATTCAGCAGGAGAGGAAACTCAGAACTCAGGTTCAGGCTCAGGCTGCCTTTTTCAAGAAGGATTAGAGAAAACCCAAAAGGGATTACAGTTGAAAAGATTCCAGTAGTGGTGGAAGGTCCAGAGTCTTTCCCCTCTGGCTCTTCTCTGTCTATGACATATGAAATGCAAACACAACAGTGCTAATTCAGGTGCATTTTCATTTACTTATGGGCACTGTGAGTCTATTTCCTTCTGGAGGTAGGTATAGGGAATTGGCAAACCATAAGCCATGAGTTTCTATGGCAGGCTGCAAATTGCTCCGGCCAAGATGACTCTAGCACGTAAGGCTTAGCCAGAGCCCTTACACATAGCTATTCCAAACAGCTTCCTACAAAACTGACACTTAGATTTCCTTAAGGACCGTCGAGATGAGTAATCGCTCAGCCTTTGCTTGGGCACTTTAAGTGATGGTGCATTCCCTGTCTTTCAAGGTGGCTCATTACATTTTCAGATAAAGTTCTTCTGGACATGGCAAACATGAGGTACCTGTGTTGATACTCACATCTCCACACCTGTGGCAGACATCACCAATTAATCCCAACGGTTTTCCCCACCAACCCTAGGTTTAGCTTCAGAGTCATTCTCAATGTGTTTTTCATTTGGATAGAGTTCAGTTCGCAGTCCCTGCCCCCGTTACAGTAAAGTTGTTTCTCCAGGTCTTCCACACACTGGTCTCCTGCCTGGCATCGGTAAGCACGCGGGGGACTCACAGGCAGAGGGGAACACTGCTTCTGCCCTGGAAGTTCTCAGCCCAGGCCTTAGACACAGCCTGGGAAGGGCAAGACCCGGATCCACAAGGCAGAACCAGAGATGGGTAGCAGGTATTTATTAGTTGGCGTGAAGAGCCTCTCCACTGAATCCTGAAAGCCTACTTCCAGGGCCAAACCCAGGGATCACGGAAGCACTGGGATCCAGGTGAGGGCAGGTCAGGCTGCTTATGATGAGGTTGGGACTACAACTTCAGTCTGCAATTCTGTGATTTCCAGCCCATTGATCCCCTATCAGATTAAATTACTTTTCTTTGAGAAAGCGTTCAAATATTAATGCTATTGTTCCAAGCTCATTTTGCAGTTTTTGGCCAGGGCCGGGTTTGAACCTGCTGCCTCTGGTATAAGGGGCCAGCGCCCTACTCCTTTGAGCCACAGGTGCCGCCCCCAAGCTCATTGTGAAACTATGGTCAAATCATGAAGAGGGCAGGTCACAGTCAGTATAGAGGAATGCTGTGTTTACTGAAACACAGGGCAGGGATTGGGCAGGTCACAGTCAGTATAGAGGAACGCTGTGTTTACTGAAACACACGGGGAATCTTTCAGGCTTCCTGAGGAGTCTGGGAGACTCAGCTGTAAATAAAGCCAAAATGATTGTGATAATACATTGGCACATGTTTACTTTTAAATACTTAATAATATAAGACTGGCTTCAATCAGTTTAAGCCTCTTGAAAATGGAGAAACTTTGGTTTCCTAGGATGGTGACGTCACCCATTAGATGACCTTGTTTGGGCTATGATTGTCCAACGTGGAGGAGGACTCTGGCTCCGGCCTTCCATTCATCTTATCATCCGTAATTGCCGAGTCGGTTTTTTCCTCTGGTGGGTGTGCTTTGTTTCTTTTGGCAAATGCTTGGCTGATTTCTGCGTGAGTTTTGTTTTTGGTCTCAGGCAGGACAAAATAAAGGTAGATAGCACCCGTGATACAAATTGTCGCAAAGACGAGGAAACAGTAGGTGTCCAGACTTTTCTATGGAAAGGCAGAGACAAAAAAACATCGAGGAGAATATCAGTAAACTGTGAAACCATCTCCAAACAGAACTTTTTAGTATAGCCTCCCCATTCACACGTCAGTACTTTTGGACCAAGCACCACATGCGATACTGGCTCTGTATAACACACTCTCATTGTCATTAATAAATGAGCTTCAAACCCTGTGAATATCGGGAAATGCAGTCTTCATTATTATTGTTTTTTGTCAGTTACCTGGAGGTGCTTAGGACCGAGACTGTGCCTTCTATAATATCTGTCTACAAACATTTCCTGAGCTGTGTGCAGGATGGGGAGGAAAGGGCTCTGTGGCCAGTTGTGTGGGATTTAAACCCTGGCTCCGTCACTCACCTGCTGAGCCAACACTTGAGATGTACCATCTAAGACAGAACTTCAATCCAGGAGCATCGGTTTCCTCATCTGGAGCATGGTGATGTGCACCCACTTTTTTTTTTTTTTTTTGCAGTTTTTGGCCAGGTTTGAATCCACCACCTCCGACATATGGGGCCGGTGCCCTACTCTTTTGAGCCACAGGCGCCGCCCCACCCACATATGGTTTTGAAGAAGAAACGAGATCTATCCAACTTTGCACTCAACACCTCCTGGCCCTCCACTTGCACGCTGAATGGGCATCTGAGTCACCAAGTGCATGTGGAGCTGATCCCCTTCTGCCTGCTCTCCGGCCGCCCCACCCTGCCTCCCCCTGCACCAGCTCTCGTCTGCCCCATAGTGATGGCAGTACCTCTAGCCTTCGGCCTGCGTAGGCCAACCAGAACACTTAGATGCTGGCTGGGCTCCTCCTGTGTGCACGTCTCCTCTACCAGGAAATCCTGTGATGTCTTTCTTGAAAGATATTCTGAGTCACAGCGCTTGTTATCACTTTTACTGCTGCCATTTTGGTGCAGGGAGCTGGTGAACGGGGAGGCTCCCATGGGCTCCACACCCTGCTTGAATTACTGCAATACCTTCTCAACTGGTTTCCCTGCTACTACCTTGTCCTCTTAAGATTATTCTTAGGAGACAAACTAGAGCAATCCTGTCATTCCTCTGTTCAAAGCCCACCATGACTTTCTAAGTCACCAGAGTAAAGCCAAATCCTTACATATCCTCCCCCCAGCCTTAAAGGCCGCCAGCTACGTGGGCCCTCCTGCTTCTCTGACCCCAGCTCCTCACTGTCTCCACCGAGGCTGCACTGCCTTCATGAGCCCCTACCCCGACATTGTGCCTCAGGGTCTTTGCACATGCTGTTCCCTCTTCCTGGAACACTCCTCCATAGACAGCTGTTCCACCTGCCTGCTCACTCCCCTTCATTTTGGTGTAAAGGTCACTCTCTCCGAATGACCCCCCTTTTCAGACCCCCCGTCTTGCTTCATTATTCCTCAAAACACTCATTGCTACGCAGCACTGAGACCTATAATTACTGCACACTAACTCCCTCCACCTGGAGCTCGGCCATCTGAGGCAGGGTTGTCGGTGTTCTTGAATTCCCAGGACCCGAGAGTGCCTGGCACACTGTGGATGCTCAGTGAGCTCCCGAGTGTGTGAACGGGGAGGTTTGCAGGGGCTTCCTGCCCTGCCCCAGCCACAGGCGGTGCTGTCTGGGGCCTCACCCAGCGGTGGTGCTCAGCTTTTTTTCCCAGGGCACCTGCTGTGTGTCATTAGGATTTTACCCAGAGTTTCGCAGAATTCACTCCAGAACCCCTTCCTGTTGCTCCCTGCTGGGAAGGGACGCTTGTTCCATCCCTTAGGAGTCTCAGAAACAAAGCCATGATAAGGCCAAGATGAGAAACTTGACCTCCTAGACCAGCGGTTCTCAACCTGTGGGTTGCAACCCCTTTGGATTGTATTAAAGGTTCGCGGCATTAGGAAGGTTGAGAACCACTGTGACCTAGACACAGATTCTGCCCCCTTGGTTTCCAGATAAAAATTCTTGCTGGGTCCCTGCTATGATCTGAATGTGTTACCCCAAATGCATTCATTTCAACTTAAGCCTCAACGCGGTATTATCCAACAGGGGCCTTTAGAAGGAGACTAAGTCACGGGACAGAGTCCCCATGAATGATGCCTTATAAAAGCTCTGGGGGGCTGTCTGAGTCCTCATGTCCTTCCTCCAAGTGAGGACACAGCATGGAGCCCCCATGAATGGAAGTCTCTGAATTTGCTCTCCTTTCATAGTGAAGTTTGGTTTGGCTAGGTACAGATTTCTTTCTTTTTCTTTTCAATAATCACAAAGAGGCTACTTTTTTATTGGTAACACTCTACGTATTGCACAAAGTGTAAGTGGGTCAACAATTATATGAATAATGCAAACTCGTGAGCATTTACATAAAACTACCACTCTAGGTTTTGGTGCATTTTCTGCCAGGTATTTCAGTAAATCAAATATAAAAGAACTCAGCTACTCAAATTCAAGAAAATCAGCTTTCAAGAAGAACACATATGTCGTCTCACAAAACACTTAATATGCCAAACTCTGGAAAATCAGAGTTGTCACTTATTTGTCAAAAGAAACACTTTAAAAGAAATGTCGGTGATAAAAATGTCAGGTTAAAGTATTGTTTACAAACTTCAGCCTTAGGAACCAGGAAGTGTGCACATGTTGGAATTTTAAGAAAAGACCCCTGTGTTCTCCTTCACAGGGATGACCGCATGCCCAGCACCTCTGGGTTACTACAGTGTCCTCTCTGGTAACATAAACCATTGTTTCAAAGTTTAAAGAAACAAGATGACAATTCACACAAAAGAGTTTTAGAATAAGACTCTTCTCATTCAAAATAAAACTAAAATGATCTCCATCAAATTAAAAAGAAATCCTATCAGTATTTAGACCATTGAAAGAATCTAGATCACTGTTGCCTTCAAGGATTGCCTCAGAGGGGACGGGGAGAGGAGAGGGGACAACCAGGGTGGACGCTCCCGGCACCGCTGAGGGTAGATGAAGCCCTTTGGCCTCCCTGGTCTTTGGACTCTTCACATACAGGACTGAGTGGGGTGGACTAGGTGGCTTTTAAGAGACCTTTCAACTAAAAGGATCAAAGCCAGCTTGAGATCCCATCTTTGAGTGGACATTTAGGGTGGAAAATAAAATTGATTTAAAAACAGGCGGATGAAGTATCTCTCACCTTCATTATGTTCTAGAAAATCTCTGCTCAGTACTGTTAAAGGGCATGCAAATTCACACCTGACAATGAAATTTTTGATAAAAACATAAACATGCTATGCCAAATTTGGGTGGAAAAATAATGCACCACTGATGGGGAAAAGTGCAGGGGGAGAAGCCCAGTCAGGTCATTCAGTGGACGTCCAATCCACTTCACGAACAGACTGATAGATGCCCAGGAAGGCAACTTGAACAAAACTAGTTCTAAAACAAAGGGTATGAGAAAGGTAAGTGCAGGGCAGGATTTTTTGCTTTATCAGAAAAGGAAAAGGATCCTAAGAGAGTAATGGCCTTTGATTTTCTGTCCCTTACAGAGAATTCAAATATCATTTCTCCCTGAATTCAATATACTGTGTCACTTTATTTTCCTTTCAAGGCAGCCAGGCAGTAAGTGGGCGACAGTCCCAGGATTTTTTCAGTAAGCCCCAGGGCTTCCCTGAGTGTTGCTGGAGCTCATAGTCAGAGGAGTCCTGAGGTTTCAGCTCCTAATGCTTTCCCTACAGCCATGAGTTCCTTTAAGGTTATCGAAGACAAGCTCGCGGGATAATTTGTCTTCAACACAGTCTATTTCTGTTCCTGAAAGTACTAGTTGTGCTTTCTTTCTGATGCACACTCTGATTTCAAATGAACAACTTCTTCCTCCGAATCTCCTTTTGTTTTCATATAATCTAAAGCAGGGGTCCTCAAACTGTGGCCCGCGGCCACATGAGGAGGTGTGAATTGTACTTGTTCCCGTTTTGTTTTTTTACTTCAAAATAAGATATGTGCAGAGTACATAGGAATTTGTTCATAGTTTTGTTTTGTTTTTAAACTATAGTCCGGCCCTCCAACGGTCTGCAGAACAGTGAACTGGCCTCCTGTTTAAAAAGTTTGAGGATGCTTGATCTAGAGCGTCTGAAAGGCCATTACAGCCTCTGGTTTGGACACCAACTTTCACACCTACGTGCTCAGGCTGATCTTTAAGAAGTAGTTTTGTCTGGTTTCCTGCTGACGATATCAGGGTGAGGGCAGCCGGGGGGTCGTCTCAGCTTCCTCTTGCTCACAGCCTGGAAGGAGGCTCAGACTAAGGAAGCCGCCCCCTTCACCACCCCAGGGGGGCCAGAGCTCTGCAGCTTCAGCCTCTCTCCATGAACAGGGTGGGTGACTTAGGTACAGATTTATAATTTTGAAATCCCTTCCTCTCAAGATTTATTTATTTACTTATTTATGTATTTATTTTTGAGACAGAGTCTGACTAATTCATCCTGGGTAGAATGCCGTGGCATTACAGCTCGCAGCAACCTCAAACTCTTTTGCCTCAGCCTCCCAAGAAGCTGGGATGACAGCACACTCCAGGTTATTTTTTTTTGTTGTTGTTGTTGTAGCTGTCGTTGTTGTTTGGCAGGCCTGGGCCAGGTTCAAACCTGCCAGCCTGGGTGCATGTGGCTGGCTCCCTGGCCGCTGACCTACAGGCATCGAGCCTCCTCTCAAGATTTAGAGCATAGTATTCCAAAAAAAAAAGAACACAGTATTCCTCACCCTCCAAGTAGAGTCTTGCCCAGGAAAAATTGGATGTTCTCTGAGTGTCATGTCTTTTTCAGGCTGTCTGATTTTTCAGTACAGAACTTTTAGGGTTTTCTTTCCAACCAGTATTCTTTTTTTTTTTTTGCAGTTTTTGGCCAGGGCTGGGTTTGAACCCTCCTCCTCCGGCATATGGGGCCGGCGACCTACCCCTTTGAGCCACAGGTGCCGCCCCAACCAGTAGTCTTCAGTCCCACACCATCATGTCTAGGAAAGTATCTTCTGCTTAGCATGAGGTGGGTCCACTCGCCTGAGGACAAGGTGTTCTGCAGGTCTAGGCCTTTCTCTTCTACGATTTCTCTGCCATTCCAGGTGAGATTCCTTAATCAACTGCCCCCTCTCCCCGACTCCTTTCTCAGAGGCTCTGTCCTGCCTTTGCTTAGTTGAAAGTTCCAGTCTCCCTCCTTCTGTTTCCACTCTCTTTCAGAGGATGTCTTCAACATTTGAGGTATACCCTAGCGATCTCCCTTTTTTGTGTTCTAGCAGATTCTTTTTTTTATTTACTTTGAGTATATTTTGGATTTGGAGGGGGTGTCTTCATCAGCTCAGGCTTACATAACAAAATACCATAGCCTGGATGGCTTACACAGCAGACATCAATGTTCTCACGGTTCTGGAGGCTGGAGGTCCAGGTTCAAGATGGCAGCTCTGTTTCCTGGGGAGGGCTCACTGGCTGGCTTGCCAACAGCCACCTCCTCACAGCATCCTCACATGGGGAAAAGAATTCTGGTCTTTCCCCTTCTTTTAATGATACTAATTCCATCATGAGGGCTCCACCATAACGACCTCACCTTGACCTTCTAAAGTCCTCATCTCCAAATACTGGAGATGGCCTTAACCATCTCCTTGGGAGTTAGGGCTTCACCATATGGATTTAGTGGGGGACAGAAACAAATTTCAATAGACACTTCTGAGCTGAGTCTTGAAGGATGTGCATTGCAGAGGCCGCAGGTGTTTTGTGAGAAGCCAGGAACTAGAGTGGGAGAGGGGTGATAATTTACCATCCCCACAAGGCCACGTGCCTCTTTGAGAACCCGATGTAGAACTATAGGTCCCCTTTTCAAAAAGCGAAGAACATTCATATACATGACATTTTGAACACTCTTTCTAGGGTGGGGTGGTTGGGGGTCATAGTCATATTCTTTCATGGGCCAGTGGTTATGCACAGGCCCTGGTTCTGAGGCCTGGCTTAGCCTGTGAGTTCTGGGATGGGAAATCACAACCCTTGTCCATTATACTGCTGGCCCCAGACAGCACCTGGCTCACTGTAAGCATTTTCTTGATAAAAGTAAGTTGAATGAATGAATAAATGAATAAAATCAGAGGACTTTTATGGAGATGCATGAGGGTTCCAGAAGGAGCTCAAGATCGTCATGATGTAACACAAATGTAATTCTTCTGTTCAGTTTCTGTTCCCCTCCATGAAGCCAGAACATGGGTAGGTTCACTGGTGACTCGTGCTGACCTCGTGAATGATTCAGTACTCGACTGTCACTTCATAGTTGATGGGAAGTTGGGGCCTTACCCTGGGATGGCTTGTACCTCTGTGAGCAGAGTAGACCCCAAGCTCTAGGTGGCTTTGGGGAGGCTGGAAGGAAGCAGGGCTCCTGATGGTGACTCAGATCCCTGGTGGGCCATGTTCCCGAGTCACTGTGGTGTGTACACCGAAGATCTTGCTGTGGTAGATGTGTCCCTGTGGCTGCCTATGGCATTTCAGTTCAGATGACTAGCCAGCAGTCACAGTGGCCCCTCCCATATGTCCCACCCCCCAGCCCTCTCTCTCCCTTCAAGCCTGCTCTGCCACCTACTCTCAGAAGTACCCTGAATTCTGGGCGGCGCTTGTGGGTCAAGGGAGTAGGGCGCCAGCCCCATATGCCAGAGATGGCAGGTTCAAACCCAGCCCTGGCCAAAACTCCAAAAAAAAAGAAGTACCCTGCAGTTGTCCCGCCATCTAAGATGCACACCTGGGAATCTCCTCAGGCCATTACCTGTCTGCCTGTTACTAAGCCCTGATGACTTTACCCTGAAATATCTTTTTTTTTTTTTTTTTTTGTTTGTTGGGGATTCATTGAGGGTACAATAAGCCAGGTTATGAAATATCTTTTTTTATATATGCAATCTTTTTTATTAAGGTAGAATTTACATAAAGTAACACGTGCAGACCTTACTGGTAGGTGCACAGTTCAGTGAGTTTATTATTATTATTATTATCGTAATTATTATTTTTTTTGTAGAGACAAGAGTCTTACTTTATTGCCCTCAGTAGAGTGCCATGGTGTCACCCTGCTCACAGCAACCTCCAACTCCTGAGCTTAGGCGATTCTCTTGCCTCAGCCTCCCAAGTAGCTGGGACTACAGGCGCCCGCTACAATGCCCAGCTATTTTTATGTTGCCATTTGGCCGGGGCTGGGTTTGAACCCACCACCCTCGATATACGGGGCCAGCGCCCAACCCACAGAGCCACAGGCGCCCCCCAGTTCAGTGAGTTTAGATGAAAGCACACAGCCATGTAACCAACATCTCTATCAAGACTTAGCATATTACCACCACTCTGGAAGATTCCGTGTGCCATGTTGCAGTCAACTGCTCCCCGTTCCCATACATTGTTCTGCCTTCTGCCCTCCTGGTTTTGTGCATCTTCTGAACTTACCCACTTGAAGAGTGAGCAGTTGCCCTGAATCTAGTCCCCGTCAGATGGCCAAAGGGTGCCATATCTAAAGCCATAATATGGATCATGTTTCAAAATGATGCAGTGGCTTCCAAGAGTCCTTCAGATAAGCCTCAGATCCCTGTCGTGCCCTTTCTCAGGTAATCACCAGTGACTCTCTGTCCCTTAGAGGCCGTGCCGTCTGCTCTGGGCTCTGCTGGGTGTGCCCTGATCTCTGCCAGGCACTCCGTCCCCACTCACTGCTCAGTCTCAGCTGTGCACCTGCAAGCCCAGTGAACACGCAGCCCCACCTGTGCATCTCACCCCACGAAACTCAGACCACTCTGGTCTCGCTGAGACTCGTGTCTGCTCTTTTCTGGAGCACAATGCAGGATTGTGGCTGGCCTTGCTGCTCACCGCTGTGCCTCCAGGGCCAGCTGGAGTTTCAGGACTGAGTGATAGACATTCAGACCCGAGCAAAGTGGTGAGGCGTCAGTTTCATTTGCTTTTGGAACCCACAATTCCAGAGATGCATCAACCCCCCGCCTTGCTTTACAGAGACACTTGGGATAGGACCCCGTCTTTTTTTAAGTTGAAAAGAATCATTTCTCCCTTTCAGATTTTACTGAACTCAGACAGAGTTTTACAATGCCAGTGGAAGCCACACATACATTGCATGCAATTTTCTCCAAACCGGAACATACTGGTACTAACCTCAGAGACCGAGTCATCTGTGGGCATTATAACCAACAACCCAAGCAAGGCCCAGAGGAAGGGGCAGCCCGTGGCTGAGGAGAGAGAAGCAGAGAGTGATGGCAAAGTCCTGGGGCCAAGGCTCCCCGCACAGTAAGGGGGCAGAGTGAAGGAGAGCAAGGAAGGGAAGAGGATGCAACATTTTACGGGACCAGGTGAAAACTCAGAGCAATCTGCCCCAGTGGCCCAGTTGGTGAGAGGCGGGGCTGAGCGTCCAGCACTTGGCAGGGATTGCTCTTTCCTGCCTGTGGGTTTGTAGCTCCTCTGCCCACGCGACCCTGGGATGGCATGTTGTTACAGTACTAACAGTGATGACAGCAGCCCTTGCTAGACACTGTCCAGCAGCCCTGACTTCATCGCTAATTTTATTTTTTTTCTTTTAAATTTTGTGCAGTTTTTGGTCAGGGCTGGGTTTGAACCCACCACCTCTGGCATATGGGGCCAGTGCCCTACTCCTTTGAGTCACAGGCGCCGCCCCTTCATCTCTAATTCTTTTGAGAGCCCTGTCACAAAATTGGGGCAATTCTCTTGTTTTATAAAAAAGGAAATTGCGGCTTAGAGAGCACCTGAACTCAGAAAAAATTTTGACTAGCCCTGTGCAAGCCTTAACTACTAGCGGCATAGCCAGGGTTCAGGGTCAAGCTGTCTGACCCCAAAGTCTGTGCAACTTCTCCTTGTGTCCCCTCAGTGTCACTGAGCACCACTCAGACATACTACAGCCTGAGCTGGGGGCTCTGGCACTGCCTCAGAGGCACAGACTGTGGCTCCAGTCCAGGCAGCTCACTGGGAGGCAGATCTGAGAGCTCTGCTGGGGCGTGGGGGCTGAGACGCGGGGACACTGACTGACCCACTGTCCAGAGTTGCCTTAGACCGAAGGTTGTCTGGGATATGAGACTTTCAGGGATAGTTCTGGGCCAATGAGAACGACTTGGCCACCCTAGAAAGGGAAGGTGATGTGGGTTGAATTACACCCTCCCAACAGACACACTGAGGTCCTACCCTCTGGTACCTGTGATTGAGAACTTATTCAGAAATAGAATCTTCCCTGATGTAATAAAGTTAAGATAAAGTCATGCTGGATTATGGGGGTGCCTTAAATTCAATCACTGATATCTTTATAGACAGACAGACAGACAGACGGATGGACGGATGACGCCCAGCACTGTGATGGTGGATGCAGAGAGGACATTGTTGGAAGCCACTAGGAGCTGAGAGAAGGGCCAGGGCAGCTTCTTCCCTGGATCCTTCAGGAGGGAGCAGCCTCAGGGACACCCAGATTCTGTGCTTCTAGCCTCCGGGATGGGAGAGAGTAAATCCCTGTGGTTTCGAGCCACAGAGTTTGTGGTACTTTGTTACAGCAGCCCCAGGGAACTCACCTAGAAGGGGAGGCGGCCACTAGGACTAACTGGACCTCTGGGAGGCTGGACCATACGTCAGAATTGTCCCTCACATGCCACTGTTTATGGGCCTCCCTGACACTTCTGCCTGCTCCTGCCACCACAGCAGAAGGGCCGGGGGTACAGCAGGGCTCTCAGAGCAAGTGTAGAGAACAGTGAGGGCCGGGGCTAGTGCTCACAACCACACTGATGACCTTTCTCTGCTGGTGAGGTGAGGGTTAAGGGTGTCCCATGTTACAGGTGAGGAAACTGAGAATCGGGGAGGTTAAGGAGTTGGCCCAGGGTCCACTGCTAACATGTGGGACATGATATAGGTGTGATCCATCCACACTCCTGCTCCCTCGGATTCTTTCTCCTGAGCAATTCCAGGCTCCTTGGGGCATCCCTTGGGGGGAAGTGCATTTTCCTTGGATACATTTTGGAATACGTGAAATGATCAACATGTGTATGTAGTTTCGCTTGGTGACTGTAACGGGCTGAACTGTGTCTCCCCCAAAATTTTTCGGTTGAGGCCTAACCCCAGGATCTCAGAACGCGATTATATTGGGAGGTGTTTAAATGACCTCATATGGGTGGCCCTAATTCAATACAGTGTCCTTTCAAGAAGAGGAGATTAGGACACAGACAGGCACAGACGGAGGCCACGTGAGGACAGGGAGGAGAGGGAGGCTTCAGCAGAAAACTAAAGCTGCTGACAGCCTGTAGACCTCTAGAATTCTGAGAAAGTAAATTTCTATTGTTGAAGCCACCCAGTCTGTGACACTGCATTATGATTGCCAAGCAGACTCATACAGTCGGTCTTGATTTAGGCTGCAAGGGCTTTCAGAAGAGCTGGAGAGTAGAAACAGTTCATTTATGGCATCTACAGCAAGTGGAAGTTGCTTACAGGTGGGTCTGGGTTGGGGGTGTGTGTGACTCAGAGCTTGTCAGTCTTGTGTTTCTAATGTATTGAGCAATGCCAATGGTAGCCCCACCCCAGTCCAGCCCTCTGCTCCAGCAAGCTCCCCTCCAAAAAGGAAATTAACCATCATGCCTTGCCTGGCCTGGGCAGACACCTGGCCAGCATCTGCATACGTATGTCCAGCAGGGCCCTTCTTCCCCTGGTTGCAACCATCAACAGTCACCCCTGCAGGGTTTCCTGAATGGCCCCAGAAAACTCAGACGTTCTGGAGACTCCTCACCCAGAGTGAGTTTGTTCGTTAAAAAATGCCCATGGGCATAAGAGAAGCTTGATAATATGAAATACCAGGTGAGAAAGGCAGAAACAAAGTAGAAAATTATCCTAGTTTTTAAAAACACACAGAAAAAGTATGTTTGGAAGAAAGGAAGGAAACAGAGCACCTGAACACTCTAACGTGGAGGCTTCACTTCTTTATATTTCTGTGGTTTCCACGGGGAGACCAAGTCATCTATAACTAGAATTTCCTCATAACTTTATAGGAAAAGAGGAAGAAGGAGGAGGAGGGAGAACTGTCTCCTCCAGAGAGGAGGCTGGAGCCACGCAGACATCCCTGAATAGTAGCTGAGCGAGTGAATCCTGCCGAGGCTGTGTCAGGATCATGAGAAAATGCACAGAAAGCATCAGGTACGGGGCTCGGCACAAAACAACGCTCAAGGAAACACTGATGTTGTCACCCCAGCGTCATGTAGGTGCTCCTGGAACGTGCCAAGGCGGGTGGGGGTGACAGTGTCCCCTCAGTCTCCAGCCGCCCAGCTGTGGTGGAGAAGTTCAGGCTGGTCCCGTGTTACTGACGCTGATGTGCCAGGCTTGGATCACTCATGTTGCCTCGCCCCTCTCTTCTGCCCCCCACTGCACCCCAACCCCAGGGCGCAGGGTTGGGTTGGTCCTTTGCCTCAGCTCGTGCCACGCTGTCACTGCGGGACGGGGTGGAGGCCCCTCAGCTCGTGCCACGCTGTCACTGCGGGACGGGGTGGAGGTCTCTCTCTTATCTCAACTTGTTTCTCTTTCTCTCCTCAGCCCCCAGGCTCACTCCTTTTGTCCTACAGCAATGGTCTCCCTTAGAAATTTATTCATTTATTTATTTGCCGCCCTGGGTAGAGTGCCATGGAGTCCTAGCTCATAGCAACCTCAGCCTCTTGGGCTTGGGCCTCAGTCTTTTGCAACTTGGAGGCCTCAGCCTCCCAAGTAGCTGGGATTACAGGCACCCTGCACAATGCTGGGCTAGTTTTTATCCCCCAATTTTCTGTTTTTAGTAGAGACAGGGCCTCACTCTTGCCCAGGCTGATCTTGGACTCCTGAACTCAAACAATCTGCCCACCGTTGCCTACCCGACTGCCAGGATTACAGGTATGAGACACCACAACCAGCCCAGCAGTGGTCTCCCTTTTAATTCCAGACAAGCTCATGTTTAAACATTGGATAAATGTCCTTGATTCAACCTATTTGTTATCTACCATCTATCTCGCTGCATATCTACTTTCTCTCTACTTACCTGTCTCTTATTGAGCACCTGTCAGTCTGTCTTTTGAAAGTCTGTTTTATGTGTGTTTCCAAGTTCACGTACATGGCAGACGGGCTCCCGCCTCGGCTCTGCTCTCTCGTCTTACGCCAGCTCCCGAGGCTGGTGCTGGGTACGTGTCTAGCTCACGCTTCTCAGCTCAGCACGACGTCTCTGTGGTGTGGGTGTTCTGAAACCTCAGGTCATCCTACGTTTACTTTTGACCAACTGGCTATCAATGTGGGTTCTCACGACTCCTTTTTTGGATTCAATAAATTTGCTAGGGCAGCTCACAGAATTTAGGGAACCAGGGATATGTCCTGGTTTATTGCAAAGGACACATGCACAGAACAGGGAGGGCCTTCCGTACCCTCCCCAGGCTCTGGTGGGAAGCTCATCCCAACTCCGTTCTCTCTTTTTTTTTTTTTTTGAGGCAGAGCCTCAAGCTGTCACCCTGGGTAGAGTGCTGTGGCATCACAGCTCACAGCAACCTCCAACTCCTGGGCTCAAGTGATTCTCCTGCCTCCGCCTCCCAAGTAGCTGGGATTACAGGCACCTGCCGCACACCCCGCTATTTTTTTGGTTGCAGCCATCATTGTTGTTTGGTGGGCCCGGGCTGGATTCAAACCCGCCAGCTCAGGTATATGTGGCTGGTGCCTTAGCTGCTTGAGCCACAGGCGCTGAGCCCCAACTCGGTTCGCTTTTGCTTTTTCAGAGGCTTCATTATGTAGCTATGATCGATTACATCCGGGGCCACTGGTGCCCACCTCAACCCTCAGTCCCTCCCCTCCCTGGACCTCCCACGGGTCCTCAAACTTTTTAAACAGGGGGCCAGTTCACTGTCCCTCAGACTGTTGGAGGGCTGGACTATAGTTTAAAAGAAAACAACTGTGAACAAATTCCTATGCACACTGCACATATCTTATTTTGAAGTAAAAAAACAAAACGGGAACAAATATAATCACACCGCCTCATGTGACCTGCAGGCCGCAGTTTGAGGACCCCTGCATAGTAGTCTAAACCTTCCTTGGTTCTCCCAGTGACCAGTTCTCACCCTGAAGCTGTCAAGGAGCTATTAGCCACCTGTCAACTCATTAATTCACAACAAGACACTCATCACTTTGAAGATTATAAGGATTTTCAGAGTTATATGGCAGGAAAGGGAAGGACACTATTAGGACAAATTACTCAAATTAAAATGAACTTTTAGGATGGGGCCACCTGCTTACTCCTTATTGCCCTTGTCTTATAGGTGAGGCTCAGAGACTTGGGCTCCAGTCTATTCTGTTACTTTTCAGAAGAGTGACCTTGGAAGTCACTGTACCTCTCTGATTTTGTCTCCTTGTCTGTCACAGGGAGTGACAAAGGTATAACCTCCTAACGTTGACGGGGTGGAGGGTTGCCTGGCACACAGCAAGTGCTCCATATTACTGAGATTTATAGTGGCATGTCTGTGTGGCTAACTCTCAAACTAGCAGGAAATGAGATGGAATTTTTGGTCTTTCAGGCCCCCTCCCAGTCACGCAGAAGAGAGGGACCTACTTCAGGACTCACACAGGTTGGTGGCGGGCACGCGGAAGCCAGGATTTCTTCTTGTCGTCGTAAAGCTGAGGATCAGCATTGGCAGAGCAGCAGCTTGAGGCTAATTTTCACTACAACGGGGAATGTTTTACTGGCCCCTGGCTCCGCTGGCTTTGAACCAGACTGGAAAAAGCCATTTACGGTTTGGAAGCCAATTGAAAAGACAACTCGTCATGTTCTGACTCCTGCTGGGCGATAGTGCCCCAGGATGAGAGTAACGATGTAGAAACTTCTCTTTCCACAGCCCTCCAGCCCCAAATGGTGCTCATGCTCCAGAGACGGGGTGGCTGTTGCTTATGTGTAAAAATGTCTCGAAAGTTATGTGGGTGCAGGAACTGTGGGCCTGGGCTGCCCATGGCTGCTCCCTGAGTCTCAGCTTCCTCATCTGCAAAATGGCAAGGAAGGGAGACTCCAGCTTGGGGCTGTGTGAGCGTGACAGGCACAGAAAGCCGTGCATGAGGACTGGGTGCCCATTAACCGCTCAGGGAGCAGCCGTCATGCAGGCTTCCAGCAAAGTGAACCTTCTGTTCACGCAGGCTGCCGGTCAGTCTCTGGCTGAGCTGGGCTTGGTGCTGTAAATTAACAGGCAGACTAGGGGCTGGGTCTCTAGAACAACTGGTGGGGGAGGAGGACAGGGTTGAGATAAGCCTTGAGAATATGTGCTGGTTCTTTCTCAGGGGCATCTAGAGCGTTTCACCTTCTCCAGGTAACTTCCCCGGTGACATCATCTGGCATTGTGGGCACACAGCAGGGACTCCCAAAAACCCACAGAGGGCATTTGAGCAGGGAGGCTTCACCCTCCTCCTGCAAAGGGTTCTGGGCCCCGTGCAAAGCCCTGGTCTTTTGGGTTCTTGTCCCATATAACCCTCTGATCTCACTTTCTACCTGTTCCATCTCCTTGCTTCCCCTGGTCCAGCCGTCCTGGCCTCTCTGCTGTTCCTGACATAGGATGGACACAGCCCAGCCTCAAGGCTCTTGTACCTGCTGCTCCTCTAGCCTGGACTTGGCCGTTTCCACATTGCTCCCTACTCCCCCACTTCACTCAGGGCTCTGCCCACGACCATACGTCTGCCCCCTCCCTTCCCTGGTCAGCTCCAGGAACACAGAACACAGGCTTTGTTCCTGCTCCACCCTCCATGCCTAAAACAGCGCCTGGCACACAGCAGGGGCTTAATGCCTAAACAAGTAGATTCTTTGCCTGTGCAGGAAAACTTGTGTCCAGTTTCTGA
>CAUYPK010007948.1:0-30561 GCA_963574355.1 Loris lydekkerianus | reverse complement strand
ATCAAAAGGCCAAGTTTGTGTATAACAGGGGTGATAAGGTTGATCCTGTGCTTTAGATTTTTGTTGTGATCTCTTTTGTGAAACTAAACTTTCAGTGCTCTCACCCAGGCTTTTCATTTGCTTATTTGCTTTCAGATCTTTTCCTTGCACTCCCTCCTTTGCTCTAGTTAGTGGTAGAAAGTTGAATTTTCCAAGTGTTGTTTTCAGGTTTCTCTGTCAACTACATCTGGCTAATTTCAGCCAATGGAAGGCACTGATAAAAGATTAGAGGAGGAGAGAAAAGGAGAAATAAGGAATTTCCCCCATCTCTGCTTCAGGAAACATGTTGGGCGGTGATTGTACCTTCTCTATATTTCCATCTCTTTCCAGAGAGGTCCTCATCTGTGTTGCAGCCATGCCTTGCAGATCTATTATTGTTCTGGTTTCTGTTGAATAGCTCCAGAGCCTGGGCTCCACCTCATCACTCTGTCTCTGTTTACCTAGAAGCAGCAGTAAATCTTGAGTAGTTACTAGTAAGTAAGCAGTAGTAACTCTTGAGTTTTCGAATGTCCCTGTTGGCTCATCTCCCCCTTGATTTTTTTTATCTGAATTTCTAGCACCTTGCAAATTATCCTCCAGGCTAAACTCTTTCTATTTGATCACTAGTTATGGTTTTGACTTTTTGACTGGATTCTGACCAATAGAGAATCCTCAAGTATTGTAGAACTTTGAATGAAAACTGACCTCTCCATTGTGAAATTCAGATTTCTGTCTCATAACTACAAAATTATGAGTTCACAAGGGACAGGGCCAAAGCTTATGCAAGAGAAATACAGTGTTACACACAAAGGTTATCCTTCCATCTAACCTTTGAAGTGGTTTGGTACTGTCCCAAGCTTCTCTACTGGTCTCAGAAAATGAATTATTTCCCAAGAGGCTCCTCAGATCTCTGTGCAAATTGATTTCTGTTGGGTCCCTCTGGTTGTCAGATAGACACACGGTGTCAACTAAAACCTAGTGGTAGACATAAATGGCCTAGGTCAGCACCTGCCACACAACACACACACACTCAAAATATCCACAGATATCCACAAATGTGCACATATATATAGACAGTAATGTTTATGTGTATACACACAAATCATAAACACATAACACTTATGCACTCTTGTTTTCACTCCTTTTTCAAAAAATGTTTATTGAGTATCGTTGTGAGCGAGGCACTGTGCCAGGGATTAGGACTAGAGTAGTAAACCAGACAAGCAAATTTCTTGCCTTTCTAGAGTGGATAGTATAGTGAGATAAACAGATAATATCCAAGCAAACAAAGACAACAACTAATGGTAAGTTCTGAGAAGAAGTAAATAGTGTGCTATGATAGGGAATAAGTGGACTGGGGGTACAGAAAGACATGAAAAGAGATGGGTATTTCCATCTTTCCTGTATTGTGAGTCATTGGGTTATTCTTTTACATATCTTTATTCCATATTTTTGATGCTTTGCCATCATGATGTCTTGTTGATCCAGAAAGTACTTTTCCTCCCAGACCTTGCTAATTCCTAGAGACAATAAACAACTCACTTGTAAGTATGCCTTTCCCAAGCAACAAAATCAAGTTAGGCTAATACCTCCAACCACCTGTAGGACTGTCATACATACTAGGCCACTATTCTTCTGCTCTAATCACCACAGCACTAGGTACTAGACAACTAGGGGCATCCCCCACACCTCAGAGCCCACAGAAATTATTCAAACTAGCCTACCCTAAACCTGCTTATTCCATATCCCCTGTCTTGGAAGCCACACTAAAGTCTTTGGTCATGTTTCCCATGCGCCCTTTGCCTTTTCGCCAACACTATGTGCCTCCATTCCCTGTAGTATGGTACATTCCCTCTAATTTGAATATGTATGTTCAACTGTCTTTTCAATTGCAGTCATCTCCTAATCTGTTGGTAAGAATAATAAGAAACTCTACATTTTACAACAGCCATCTAGTCTTTTTCTTTTGCCTTTGTTATGGCACTGCTACTGCATTTGTTTGTAGCATAATGGCTTCTTTGCCAGGACTAATCTATAAACATCTTGAGGCATTGAATTTGGTTCAAGTCTGGGTCCCATCACAGAGCCCAACATAGTTGATCCCAGTTTAGAAATCATAGATCTGAAGCTGGGAGCATTAAACTAATTGTCAAGGTCATTTACATAATAAATAATGCAGCTAACATTGCAGCTCTTTTTTTTTTTTTAATTTGTATTTTGTTACTTTCATTTGTATTATTTTTTAAATTTTGTGTTAATGTAAGGGTATGACAATTAGGTTCCATGGTTTGCATTTGTAGGGTAAAGTCCATATTGTAGCTGAGTTCTTCACCCAGGAGGTGAGCAATACATGCCTACATTGTATCTGTTAGTTTAGAGCTTTCAATACAGACTCCCTTTTTTTCAGTCACCCTCCTCTGTCCCCCCTTATGACTTCTTGAATTGTATTGTGTTTCTCTCTTATATGGGCCTATAGTTGTTCATCTATCAGTTTCAAGTACATGGGATGTGGTTTTCCTTTCTTGAGATATTTTACTAAGGAGAATGTTCTTCAACACCATCCAGGTAAGTATAAAAGATGTGATGTGTCCTTCTTTCATACCTGAATAGTATTCCATGGTAGGCATATACCATGTTCATTAATCCATTCATGGGTTGATGGGGATTTGGTTGTTTCCACATCTTTGTGATTGTGCATTGAATTGCTATAAACATTTGAGTGAAAAAGTCCTTATGATAAAATAATTTTTTTCATCTGCTAGATACTGAGTAATGAGATTGTAGGATGGAAGGTGTCCTTTTGGCTTTGTGAGAATTCTCCATAATTCCCCAAAGGCTGTATTAGTTTGCAATTCCACAGTGTCTGAGTGTTCCTTTCTCTTTGCACTCATGCCAGCATCTGCAGCTTTTGATGTGGGCTATACTTACTGGGGTTAGGTGATATATCAAGATGATTTTGATTTGAAATTCTCTGATGATTAGGGTCTAAAAGCATTTCTTCATGTGTTTGTTGCCCGGTTGTCTGTTTTCATGGGGAAGAATCTTCATGTCTCTTGCCCATTGATTGATTTGCCAGATTTGTAACATTTGAATATCTTCTTTCATTCTGAAGGTTGTCTATTTGCTGTGTTGATTGTGTTTGTAGCTGTGCAGAAGCTTGTCATCTTGAATAGCTCCCACTTATTTATTTATGTTATTGCTACAATTGCTAATGATATAAAACATTACCCCAGGGAGATTTTGTTAAAGAGTTTTCCCACACTTTCCCCTAAAGTATTTACCATTTTGTGTCTTAGATTTAAATTTTAAAAAGAGCTTGAGTTTTTTGAAGTGGTGAGAGATATGGATATTTTGTTACTTTTAAACAATTTATTAATATGCATTTCCTGTAAATATTTGTTAACTATATCACTTCTTAAAGAGAAATGAAACAGAAAGGCAATGAGTGTTAGTGTTTTAAAATTAATTTGGACATGATTTTCAAACATAATTTTTATAGAATTTGAACTTGTGATTAACAAGAGTGGAAATTCAGTTAGCCATTCAACAGGTATTTTGTTATGCATGTTTGATCTGTCCAATTTTAAGAAAATAGTAAGAAAAACAGCAGCAAGAAAAAATAATAAAGAGAGAGAGATGAATTTTGCTTCATTTTAATTATACAAAAAACAAAAAAACCCCAACTATAAGAAGTGAGTCAGTGTGGCCCTTTCTTCTCTGAAAGGGAAATGACAGTCATAAAGAAGCCAACCAATATAGCTGAAAGATAATGGTAAGGAAAAGGAAATAATTAGCCTGAGATTTCATCTTACACCGTTCTTTCCAGCTGAGAAGGAGACAGGGAAGTCACATCGGAGAAGTCAAGGTAGTGTTTATCTTTTCTTGTTTATTTGCTACAAATGTCATAGTCCAAAGGGGCCTAGCCTAACTTGTGTGAGAGGGGAGAAATAGCTTTAAACTTCTGTTTATAAATACAAAAATATAAAATGTAATTAACAATTATAGCTCATTTTTTGAGACTCACAAAACTTGGAGAAGAGCAAAAGAATCTGTCTCTAGCTCTCCTCGGTAGTGATGTAATCCTGGTTAAGAAAAGTCAGTATCTTGCCATTTGCAGATAACTTTAGCCACTTTCTAAGGAATGCAGGAAAATCCAAATGGAATGTAAGCCTGGGAGGGTGAAACGCAAGGAATGACAGATAAATTGAGAAAGACTCAAAGCAAAATATAGAGAGCATAAGAATAAGCAGTAAACTATCAATGCAGGCCAAATTTTTTAATAAAGCTTTTATGAATTCAAGTTGTTCTTGAATTTAAAGATTGGATAAGCATAGATATGAGAAAAAAACTAGATTCTATGGGCTTATTTTAGAAAATAGAGACAGTTGAGTGGGCTGAAATGAGAAATGCATGGGATAATTTCTCTTGTCTTTCTATGTCTGCCTCTGTTCATGTATAGCATTTGCCCACGAAAGATCTCAAAAAAAAAAAAAGTTTAGTTTACAATCACTCAAGCTTAGATTGATTAAATGAAATTTGCACATGATCTGGCAAGATTTGATTAATAAGAAAAAATGTTAAAATGTAAAAATGTAAAAAATGTAAAAATGTAAAAATTAATAAGGATTGTTGAGCAGTATGTGTATGTAAGGTCTGGTCATGTAAGTTATGAAGCAGATTAATGTGAAATAAAGCAGAAAGATCTTTCAGTGTCTAGGAAGATTCTGGGCCATACACTGTTAATCCAAACCTCTCAGCCACAGTGTGTCCCACTCGGCATGGTGCAATCATCTGGCCCCTTTAGGTGTGGCCCTTTCTAATGTGTGGAACAAGAATGACAGGAAGCTGGAACCGTTGGCTTATTCCTTCTCTATCTAAGTAATAATGTGGTTAAATATCAAAGTGGCTTTTTGTGTCTTTATAAGTCAAATGCCTCGGTGTTTATTTAACTTTGGCCCTGACTTGTCATAGATGTGTGAGTTCTACATCCTTCCAATAAACTGCCAAGCCTCACATTCATCATGTGGATGTTACTCAAAGATGAACATTAAAAGTTTATTGTGCACTTTGCCAAGTTTGATATCGTCTGCTATTAATCATATCCACATTTCTAATTGTTTACAATCACTATTATTCTTTTGACCAGGAGTACAGAGTGGCAGAAGTCTTTTTACTGAAGCAATGTGGTCTCCTAGCAAGCTTCATGTTTATTCAACACTACCCTTATATTCTCCAAATCTTCCTCAAGTTGAGGTTGCTCTTTTGTTCCTTGAGTGCTCTTCTTCCTAGGTCATGATTAATTTCTTATGTCCCGAAGCCAGCTTGCCTAAATTTATGGCCTAGTTTGTCCATTGGGGAAGTTATTTTACTTCTCTGGGCCTCAGTCAGTGGACGAGATTTTCTAACTGTGCCATGACCCAAGGAAAGCTCCCTGAGCCTCAGTTTTCTCATCTACCACAGTATCCCATGAGCATGGCCTTTCCAAGTACTAACATCACAACCTTAAAATGTCAAACTCTTTCAAACCAAATGATAATTCATACATTTGTATTATGCTTTTTGGTTGTAAAATTATCTTCATTAATGGATGTTTAAGCTTCAAAAGAATCTGTACTGATTTTATAAGTAAGGCTCCATTAGGTTATACTTATTTTTGTAGCCTTGTTTCTTTTTTCTTTCTTTTTGCAATTTTTGGCTGGGGCCAGGTTTGAGCCCAACATCTCTGGTATATGGGGCCAGTGCCCTACTTTTTTGAGCCACAGGTGCTGCCCAGCCTTGTTTCATAGTTCAGATTCAAAACTAGTCCTGCAAAGTCCCATGATCTCATTGCCATCTGTGATTTAGTAATCACCTCTTCCATCTTTATAGGGCATTTTCTCATGTGGTTTTCAGAACACCGTCATGAAAGGATTCGAAAGTAGAGGACAGCACAGGAGTTATTCTCTAATGAGCACTCCATAAATAGTAGCTATTCTTGTTCTAATTAATACTTGTTCAAATTTTACTATAGCCATGTACTTTTAAATTACTTTATATAATAAAAATATTTATTGATAGGGTGGTGCCTTTGGCTCAAAGGAGTAGGGTGCTGGCCCCATATGCCAGAGGTGATGGGTTCAAACCCAGCCCCGGCCAAAAGAAGAAAAAAAATACTAGATAAATAATTTTAAAATATGAGACATGAATTTTAAAAAGATAAATGCATATTTCCTAAAGTTCCAGTTATCTGGGAGAGAGGCCACCAAACTTCAAGTCTTTGATGTGTACAATGTCTTCTTATACTGAGCTAAAAGAATTTGAGGCTCATAGAGAAACTTTAACACATGTCTCCAAGTTCTTCTTTTTAATTGTAGTATTTAGGTCTCAGCACAGAGCCTTCTCCAGTCTGGCAGCAGACACCTTCAATATTCTTTGGCTCCAAAGATCCAAAACCTTCAAGAAAGATTTGTTCAGTATAAACCTCAACAGGAAATCAGAGCTCCAAGCTGCTCAAAGTGAATGTGGGGTGCTCCCCTGCTGAGAGAAGTATTTGGGGGTAGCCACTGGGGGAGATAAAGAGTGAAAACTCTTGTACGGATTATGCAAGAAGATTGAGGCTTCATTTACATAAATGAGTAACTGAGGCAAGAAAAGAAATTGGTGTCTTTTGGAAGAAGGTCTATGCCTTTTATAACTCTTTAGATTCTATAATTTATAAGTACATGTGTCATCTCATTGAATTTGTTATCTCTTCTCAGTAGAATAGTTAGTAAACAAATATTTATGGAGTGGTTAGTATAAATCAAATGTGGATGATAAAATAATCAGGATAATAGTAATATCAATAAAAGTGATAATACTAGTATGTTTGATGTATCAACCATATTTCTAAATATTATTTTAGTATATCACAGAGTGGTACCCTTAGACTTTACCACAACCCTATGAGATTACATAGTCCATTTAGAGATGTGAATATAAGAAGAGGCTCAAGATGACTGACCAGAGACATCAGCTACCAAACTCTCTCATAAAGAAGGAAAAGTTTTAAACTGAAAAAAAAAAAAAAAAAAAAGCGAACAAAAAATCAAATACAGAACAGGTGTAACTACAAGAAACACATCAGAATGTAAAGCAGAACAGATTCCAAAGGAGAAAGCTGGACAGAAGAACAAGAAGTAGCATGATAGTGACAGAAGACAGCCCTAGAGAGAACTTTATCCAGCAAGAAAGGTAGGTTTACTTCTCCCTCCCCCCACATTTCTGACAGCAAGAAGGCTCCCAAACCATTGCAGTGACTTTTAACCTGTATGGGTCCAGAGGTGCTGTTACCAACCTCCCTGGGGCACTTTCCACCTCCCATAGACCCAGGCTCAGCTTTTGCCCTTCTCATTTCCATCCAGATACTTTACAACTTCAACCCAGACTGTAAATCCATAGAGTCTCGTGGGTCCTGGGTGATTTCTATAATTCTAGAGATTGGACCTTCAGCGCAGATGTCCTCCAGACCGGAGAGCTAACATTCCTCCATACAAACTCCTTTCTACCCTTCCTCTCCCACACCTGTGGCTGCTGAGAGAGAAAACTGAGCCACAACAATGAGTTTTCTGGAGTACGAAACTCAGATATTTCCTCTTGAGGTTCTGCAGTGGACCAAGGTGTGCTCAGACCATGACTCTTGCTTGCTGGCTTGCCCTTGTACTGCATGCCCAGGGGCTCCATTATAGCCAGGCATGTATTGAAGTGGTCAGATGTTGAATCTGCCCCAGGAAGCCTGTGGGTGACTCTGGAGGGGCATGCTTATTTCCAGCATGGTCTGAGATTGATCTAGTTGGTACAGAAAGGTAAGGGAACCTGCATGGGGAAATCAGTGGAGGATGTGTGCTGTGGGTTCTCACTGTGATGTAATCACAAGAAACCCTTTCTCACACAGGAGGGCTGAACTGTCATCTCAGGCTGGCATTGTGGTTAGGGAACTTCCTTTCCCACAGCATAGTCACAGTAGAGCTCAGCTGGCCTCAAATCCAGCATGCTAGTGTTCTCTGGAGAGACACTGTGGAGCAGAGGGCAGGGAGAAAAGTGAGACCCACTGAGGGCTTCCAGACTGTGAGTCTCTGATGGAATTGAATCCATAAAGAGATTTTCTGGCTGAGTCGGGCTACTTTAGCTAGAAAATGGAAGACTTTTAACTACTGTCAGGGCACCTAACTGGTTAGCTTCTATGGAGTTTGAGATTAAGCCTGCCCAATAGTCCCACTCAGTTCATCCCCATTCACCTGGGCTCCAGCAGATATTAACCTCTTTGTGACTCATGTTCCATTATTGAAATGGTGGTGATGTGGGAGTTATTGATATCCTACTTCTCAAGGTCATTTCCAAGGTCTCATTTTTCACATGTTTGCCTCCTGAGGGTACATGTTATCACATGGCACATATATTTAGTCACTGATGTAGATACTAGCAAGCTGGGAGCTTGCCAGAAAGCCATGCAAAAAATTTAAAAATGTCAGCAGCCTGCAAGACTGGGTTAAGGTCTCATCTAGAAGCTCCATGGCCACAACCTAGGGTATTTGAAGCAAGTCCAGGGAAAGGAGCCAGTTCAGGAACCAGAAACAGTACTGTATCTTGTTTCTTCCCAAAGGTGCCAACTACTGACAGTGAGGTTCACCCAACCTAGTCATGAACTCTCTTTCCCCACCTGCAACTCTGTTGTTGATAGAAATCAAGAAATCTCCTGGGGGCTGCAGAGTCCCGCCTAAAGCTTGGGGCACCCCAATACTTCATGTGGAAGACAAGAGTCAACCGTGGTCACAAAAGAACATCTTGGCTGGTGGCTCACTCACACAGACATCAAGTAATAACTAGTAGAACAATGACATAGCCCTTCAAAGTGCCTTCCAACTCAAGCAAAGAGGGCATGTCTGACTTACATCCACGAGTACTACCAGTATCACCAAGAGTAAGCTCACTCTTTATACTCTGTCATGAAGAGGTGATGATACAGTTCAGAGATAACCTGAGAGGTTCATAAAACTTGGCAGAGCAACCCATGTGCAACTCAGGACCAGTAGTCTTCTTTTTTACACAATCAGGGAAATATCTTCAAGGTTTCAGAGACAAGACAATAACCCAGCCCAACACCCTTGCCTCTTTAAGAGAGGCCAGATGAGAAGAAACCAGTGGAAAAACTCAGGAAATATGAAAAATCAACATTTCATAAAGAGGATGACCCCTTATAAACAGACATGACCCAAGAAAAAGATAAATGTGACAGATAAAGAATTTCAAATATGAATTGTAGGTATACTCTTAAAAATACAAAATGAAAGAGAAGAGAACTACAACATGAAGAGACTACAAATTCAGTGCAGGAAATGACTAAATAAATAAATGCATTAAAGAAAAACCAAACAGAACTCCTAGAAATGGAAAACTCATTCAAGGATTTACAAAGTATAGTAGAGAGCTTTAAGAACAGACTCAATCAGGCACAGGAAAAAGGTCAGAACTTTAAGATAAACAAGTCAGTCAAAGAGAAAGGTCAGAGAAACAAGAGAAGAGAACAAAGCCTATAAGAAATGTGTGACTGTATAAAGAGGCCAAACATAAGAATCATAGGCAGCCTGGTGGGCAAAGAAGAAAATTGACAAGGGTTGAAAAACTTATTTGAGAAAGTTATGGATGAAAATTTCCTAAGACTTGCTAGAAATTCAGATATCCTGGTACAACAAACCCACAGGATTTCTGGTAGATTCACTATAATAAAGAGGAAGTCACCATGACACATAATCACTAGGCTGGCCAAAGTAAACACAAAAGAGGCATTCCTGTGAGCAGTAAGATGAAAACAGGAGGTAACTGACAAAGGAAAACAGATTAGACTAACTGCTGACTTCTCAACTGAAGCCCTATAAGCCAGAAAGGGGGTGAGGGGGGCCCATCCCAGCCTTCTAAAACAAAATATTGATTAAGCTAGAATCTCATAGCACACAAAGCTAAGTTCCTTAGCCAGGTATAGTGGTGAAATCTTTAGTCCCAGCTACTTGAGCAGCTAAGGCAAGAGTATTGCCAAGCCCAAAAGTTTGAAGTTACTGTGAGCTCTGATGCCATGGAACTCTACCCAGAGTGACAGAGTGAGAGTCTGCCTCAAACAACAACAACAACAACAAAACAAAATCAAAGACAAAAAAAAAAAAACAACAAAACTAAAACTTGCTTCTTTTATGAAGGTGACATACAGATTTTTCTCAGACAAGCAATCACTAAGAAAATTTGGGAAGACCACACCTCACACCTACCTTGAATGAAGTATTCTGACCTGCATTATATAATGATCAGCATAATAGACAGGGTCTGGTGTAAAATTATCTAAAACCTATAAGTTCAGATATACATATGGTCGATGTCTTCCTGTTGGGTAGATCCTTATTACTTTTGTTTTGCCCTCTGAGACCAGATACTACCATGGCTCAAGGGGCAAAGCAAAGTAATAAAGATCTACTCAAAAGGATGTACAGACATCTACCATATGTATCAGTACTTTGAACAAATGAATTTCTTGAACTCTTCACTGAAGAAACAGAAGTTGGCAGAATGTATAAAAAAGGCAAGCCATGAATCTTCTGTCTCCAGGAGATGTATATCACCTACAAGGACTCATTTAGACTCAAGGTGAATAGATGGAAAACAATATTCCGTGCAAATAGAAACCAAATGAAGCTGGTGTAGCCATTCTTAAATAAATCAAGATTAAATCAAGAAAGTAAAGAAAATAAAGATGGGTGAAACATGAATTATGAATACATAATGGTGAAAGGAGCAAATCAGTAAGACGAATTAACAATCATAAATATTTATGCACTTAACTCAAGAGCACCCACATTCACAAAGAAAATTCTACTCAATTTAAACAAAATGATAAAAAGCATCATCATGTCTGTTGAGAACTTCAACATACCACAGACAGAAAAGGACAGATTTTCCAAATGGTAAACAAGCAAAGAAACAAGGGAGTTAAACAAAACTCTAGAACAAATGTCTAATGAACATTTATAGGACATTATACCCCAATACTCCTCCATGTGCATTCTTCTCATCAGGTCATAGAACTTTCTCTAAGATTGGCCACATCCTAGGCCACAAGACATATGTAAAAAAAAATTAAAATACAGAAATTGTATCATGTATCATGTCAGATCACAGTGGATTAAAACTAGAAGTCAATTCCAATGGAATTATTCTTCTCTATACAGAGTCATAGAAACTAAACAACCTCTTGCTGAAGGATAGTTGGGTTATTGAGGAGGTAAAGATGGAAATTAAAAGATTCTTTAAACTAAATGGTAATGGAGACCAAAGATATGAAATCCTGTGGGATGCAGTAAAAGCAGTCCTAAGAGAAAAACTCATAATCTTAAGTGCCCACATCTAAAAGATAGAAAATTTGCAAATAAACAGTGCAATGAATCATTTCAAGGAACTGGAAAAGGAATAGGAATTTGGAATTTAGCCAACACTAAATCCATCACATGAATAGAAAAAAACCAAGATAATAGCAGAACTAAATGAGATCTAGAACAAAAGAACATAGGAGATTAATGAAACCAATGCTGATTCTTCAAAAAGATAAGAAAAACTGATGAGTCTCTGGTGGGATTAATCAGAAACAGAAGAGAAGGACTCTGATAAGCTCAATTGCAAATGAAAAAGGGGAAATTACAACTGATATCAGAGATATACAAAATATCATCTCAGAGTCCTATAAGAACTTCTGTGCTCACAATCATGAATATGTGAAAGATATGGGCATTCCTAGTCTCAATGAGGAAGATTAGAATTCCACAACAGACCAATATCAAGCACCAAAATTGAAGCAGTGATAATAATTTTTCCAATATAAAAACTCTCAGACCAGATGGTGTCACTCCAAAATTATGCCAAATATACAAAGAACTTGTACCTATACTGCAGAAATTATTCCTTAACAATGAGAAGGGTAGAATCCTCCCAAAATTATTTAGTGAATTCAATATCATCTTGATACTAAAGCCAAGAAAAGACACAACTAAAAGAGAAAACCAAAGACCAATCTCCTTTATGAATATATATGCAAAAGTTCTCAAAAAGAAATCTTAGTAAACTGAATTTAGGTGCACATCAAAAAAATCATTCCAGAAATGAAAGAATGGTTTAACATGTGCAAATATATAAAAGTAATGAACAGCTAAATATATACAAAAATGAGGACAATAGGATTCTTTCAATAGATCAAATTAGACAAAATTCAGCACCCTTCTATGATAAGAATATTTAACAGCATAGAAACAGATGAAACTTATAAATACCATATGTGACAAACCCACAGCAAATGTTATATAGAAGTGTGAAAAATTGAAAGCATTCATGCTTAGAACAACAAACACACAAAATTGATCACCATATTCATTTCTATTCAACATAGTCTTGGAAGTCCTAGCCAGAGCAATTAGTCAAAGGGAGATAATCTAGGGTATCCAAAGGGGGAAAGAAGAGAAAAAAAATGATTAGTTTTTGCTGATGGCATGATTTTATATCTACAAAATACAAAATAGTCAACAAGAAGACTCCTGGAATTGATAAATAAATAAAGTAAAATCTAGACTACAAAATAAAGCTACACCAATCAGCAGCTTTCACATATGCCAACAGCAGTCAACCTGAAAAAAAAAAAAAATAAAGCAACAACAAACAAAAACAAAACAAAGATGTAACACTATTTTTAGTGGAAAGAAAGAAAATAAAATAGGAATGTGTTTTACAAAGGAGGTCAAAGACCTCTGTAGAGAGGACTACAAGACACTGAGGATAGAAATTGCAGAGGATATAAACAGATGAAAAATATAGCACGCTTATGGATTGGCAGAATCAATATTGTTAAAGCCTCTGTACTACCCAAAGCAATTTACAGATTCAATGCAATCACTGTTAAAATACCAATGCAATTCTTTTTGAGATCTATAAAAAATAGTTCTACACTTCCTATAGAGAAAGAAAACCACTAATAGTCGAGGCAAACTTATGTCAAAAGAACAAAGTAGGAGGCATCACTTTACCATATGTAAAGCTACAGTAAAAACCCAGCAGGCTATTGGTACAGAAACAGACAGATATATCTATGGATCACAATAGAGAATCTAGAAATGAAATCATCCTCATATTCTTCTCTGATTTTTGACAAGACAGGGGAAAACATACACTGAAGAAAAGAATCCTCATTCAATAAGTAGTGCTGGGAAAATCGGATATTCACTGAAAGAATGTCCTTTCAGTAAAAGACTGAAACAGGAGCCTCAGCTCTCACAACACACAAAAATTAACTCATGATAGATAAAAGAGTTACACTTATGGCAGGAAACTATAAGAATCCTGGAAAGAAATGTTGGAAAAACTTACAGATATTGGCCTAGGCAAAGAATTCATGCAGAAGACTCCAAAAGCAATCACAGCAACAGTAAAAATAAATAAATGAGCCTCGATCAAATTAAAAAGCTTCTGTACAACCAATGACACAAAGGAGTACAGAGACAATCCATAGAATGGGTGAAAATATTTGCATGGTATATGCCTCATAATGGATGGACAACCAGAATCTATAAACAACTCAAGAAAATTAGCAAGAAACAATCAAACAACCCCATTAAAATATGTGCAAACAACATGGACAGATGCTTTTCAAAGCAAGATATAATAATGGCCAATAAACTCATGAAAAAAATGCTTAACAGCTCTAACCATTGGAGATGTGCAAACCAAAATGACAATAACATATCATCTAACTCCAATCAGTTTGGCTTATATCCCAAAACAAAAGATGATGATGTGGATGCAGAGAGAAAGGTACTCATATACATTGTTATTAGGATTGCAAACTAGTGCCACTGCAAACTATGCCACATTCTAAGGAAAACTGTATAGATATACCTCAAAGAACCTAAAGTAGACCTACGATTTGATCCAACAACACCACTGCTGAGTATATACCCCAAAGAAAAAAGGTTATTTTATTAAACAGAAACCACACTCAAATGTTTATAGAAGCACAATTCACAATTACAAAGATGTGGAAACATACCAAGTGCCCACAAATACACAAACGGATTAATAAAATGTGTTATGTACATACTATGGAGTATACTCAGCCATAACAAAAATGGGGAGCTAGTATCTTTTTGGACAATATGCAGGAAACAAGAAACCATTCTTTTAAGTGAAACATCACAAACATGGGGAAACAATACTACATGAACTTAATACTAAATTGAAACTAGTTGATCAACACTTAAGTGCACACATGAAAGAAAACTCAATATACTAGGTAGATTGGGAAAAGAGAGGATTGGTAAATTTACACATAATGTGTATAATGCATACTATCTGGGTGAGGGGTACCCTTATAACTTTGACTCAATCTGTGCAATGCAATCTATTTGACCAAAACATATGTACTCTGCAATATTTTGAAATTAAAAGCAAAACAAAACAAAACAAAACAAATCTGGCAAGCTTGTGGCCCTTGAGAGAGCAGACGGAGGATCTGATCCCAAAAG
This sequence comes from Loris lydekkerianus, assembly GCA_963574355.1. Lineage (NCBI taxonomy): Eukaryota > Metazoa > Chordata > Mammalia > Primates > Lorisidae > Loris > Loris lydekkerianus. The sequence goes on along the minus strand of CAUYPK010007948.1, from coordinate 15,979 downwards.
GAATATCTTTCCAGCATCAACTTGAAGCCTTCCTATTGAATGACATTTTCTCTGGCACAGGTCCCTATTTTTCAAATCCCAGAACCTCAATTCAACACATTTTCAATGTTCTCATGTTTAGACCAAGGATAAGAGGACCTAGATTGTGAAAGAATTGAGACAATGAATGGGTCATTGCCTTCAGGTACAGGATGATATTTTTCAAATCCCAGAACCTCAATTCAACACATTTTCAATGTTCTCATGTTTAGACCGAGGATGAGAGGACCTACATTGTGAAATACTTGAGACAATGAATGGGTCATTGCCTTCAGGTACAGGATGAGCTATCATTTTAAAAAACACAGTGTTCTTGTTTCATGTATTTCCAGAAGCATGAGCCAGAACAAACTGTCATAAGTCTTATGATCCTTCAGGGTTTAAATAAGGAAGGCTTTTCTAGCAACTAAATGTAATCAAAGATGATATTTACTTTGCAATATAATGATCCCTCTGGCAATGTGATATTCAATTTATCAGAGGTAAACTATATAAATCTCTAATGTGCATCCTAGAGTAAGCATTGAAATTCTGAGAAGAAATGGTAAAATCAGTGTCCTAAAAGAGTCAACAGTCATGCTTTACTTTGTGTTCCATGCACTGTTGGCCACTTTACTTGTGTACCATGCACTGTTGGCTTATCCCTGAACACTGTGGACACTGGTAGGTCTGTCTGCCTTTCTGTGGACCCAAGGTCCCTAGAATGCAGGGTCTCAAAGTTCTTTTTCCCACACCTAACAGATTTTCAAACACATAGTAGGTGTTCAAAGAGTGAATGATTGGGCCAAGAAAAAGCAAGTTTAAAAATTATTCAGGCTTCTAGCGACACATGAAGCAAAGTTTTTAATTTTTCTTATCATAGCTCATCATGTACTCAAAGGCAATGACCTATTTCCCCATATCTTTGACATTTTCAGCCTTCTCCTCTTTAGACTAAACATAATGAGAATGAAATGTCTTTAACTCAGATTTCAGGTTTAAAAAAACATGGACCCACTCAAGGGAAAATGTCATTCAATGGGGGGGGGGGGGGGATCAGCTCCTCTGCTCTTCCTTGTTGGCCACAAGCTTGCTGTCTTTTAAGGCCACTTTGTTTTCTCACAGCTTCGTTATTTCTCCCCAAATGCCCAAGAGTTTCCAAGAGCAGAACTGAATATTCTAGAACAAATGCAGGTTTTTGGTGAACACTCTGCTTGGGAGTAAGAGTTTTTCTATGTATTCCTAAAAAAGGTACTTATTACATATGCAGATTTTTTCTTAGAGCATAATATACCCACTATTAACAATGGTGAACAAGCTTTGATTCTTCATTGAGTCAGACAATATTTATTCAATAAAAACAAGTTTTTGCTCAGTAGTACTTTGTGGTAAGCATTGTTAGTTTCTGTGGTAGCCATAAAAATACATAAAACAATATTACAGCCCTAAAGTGGCTTTAAATTTATTAGGTGAATATACACTTGTGCACAAATATACAACTCCAAAAATTATATTTGTAGGGGGTGGATGGGGGTGTAGAGCAAGATGGATGACAAGGTAGGGAGAAAAAAAAAAACCCAGGCAGGGGAACCTACCTGGTCATCACTGTGGTTACTTTGAGGCAGTGATGGTCTACAGGAGCCAGTGAGGAGGTCAAGGGCTTAGAAAAGCCAGCACAGAATGCCAGTGCATGTGAACAGGGAAGGACCAGCTGGTCAGCTCTTCCATAGAGGAGTGGAGAAGTAGCTGTCCTATAAGTTTTAGATTTTTGGCTGGACTGCAAATTGGAACTGCCTTGGAGGGGTTATACAAGTGGGTGGACTTGGTGTCCAGTGGTGGGTTACAATAACTGGTTGCATAGATCTCCCATCTGCTTGGCTGCTAGCTGAGTCACCATTGTGGGAAGATTGTGGCTGCTAGCGGGGCAGCCATCATGGGCAAGTTATGTGTGAGAAATGGGTGACAGGGTCCTGGTGCACAGCTGTGTTTGGAGTGTCTGATGAGCTTAGATATCCACTCTTTTGGTGATCTGAATGGCTCCCACACCCTCAGAAATTGTTTTCAGGGGACATTATAAGATTTTCTTCCTAAGACACAAAGCCCATGGGTTCTGAATGGTGATAACAACCAGGCACTGACTGAGGGCAACTAAGTTAGAAAGACAGAACTTGATCTCCTCAGCAACTAAAGGGTGATGTCCAGTGTGTGTTCTCCATCTCCTAACACCATAGCACCATGTGATATCCAGGCAATTTTTTGTAATACATATACATATTAAGTTAAACACACACACACACACACACACACACACACACACACACGTATCTTTCTATTATTTGTTTACCCTACTTGTTGTTGGATTTGTTGGGGTTTTTTTTGGGGGGGAGGTAGTTGGTTGTATTCTTTTTTATTATTATTATTATTTTTTAATTTTATGCATTTTTTTATTGTTAAATCATAGCTGTGTACATTAGTGCAATCACCTGTACCCATTCTAAGATGCACCATAGATGTGGCTTCACCCTTTACCCTCCCTCCACTAAAACCTCCCTCCTCCCTTTCCCTTCTTTGGCTCTTTCATATACATATTTAGTTAAACACACACACACACACATATATATCTTTCTATTGTTTGTATACCCTTTACCTATTTGTTGTTGGATTTGTTGTGTTTTTTTTTTTTTGGGGGGGGGGGACGTTGGTTTGATCCTTATTACTATTTTTTACTTTCTTTAATAGCAATGGCTCCTACATTTTTGTTAAGGTATTTCAGCCCCTTTTCATTCTCTCTTTCTCCTTTATTTCTCTCCTTTTTTTCACTCTCAGTAGAGATTTTTCTACTTTGCTCATCTTCCCCCCATGAATTTCTCAGACTATAACTAAGATATCCATTTTTCTTTATCTGATATAATTGTATAATTAATTTTTTCTTTTTTTTAATTTTCTCTGAGTGCTGTGAGGAGTCATAGCATTGGTCTGGTTGGGAGATCATGGCAGTGGTCTGGCTTAAGGTCACGAGCTCACAATCAAAGATGTGCATCTAGGTTTGGCCTTGGAAAGTCAATATTGGCAGGTCTCAACTGCCACATATTGCTGAATTTTTCTTAATTTTCTTTTTTTTTATTGTTCTCTTCCTATAATTGGAAGAGGTGGAGTCTTGCTTTTGTTTTAACTACTAAGGAGCTCCAGATTTCAAAGGTCTAGCCCAGCACCTAAAGTCCTGGATTTGCAAGGGTGTCCAAAGCAGTCTGCCAAACAACACTCCTGTCGTGCTCTCTCTTTCTGTCCTTCTCTTCTTCTTTTCTGAAATTCTTTTCTTTTGCCCTCATTCTTTTTTGTTCTTTCCTTCCTTTTCCCCATCTTTATTCTCACTGCTCACTCTTTACCTTTCTCTTCCTTTTGGCCTTATATTAGAAGGTTACTTCAGTACCTAAGCTCTGAGACAAGGTAATTCAAAGTTAAGGAAGCAGTGAAAAGGAAAAAGTATGAGAAGCAAGTGACGAAGAAGAAGATACACATGAGGAGGGACCAAGAGAAAAATTAAAGCATAATGAAAAAACAAAACACAGAAACCACCCTGAGGAAGTATGAGGCAGCTAAAGCAGAGGACTCCAATTATAATGTAGTAATGGAAATGACAGAAAGGGAATTTAAAATATGAATGGTAAAGACAACAAAGGGAATTGATGAGAAAGTGGAAAAACAAAGCAAGAAATTGATGAAAGATATGAAGAGTGTAGAAAGAGTATGACAGAGCTTAAGAAAATGAAGAAATCTATTAGGACCTTAAAGATATAGTAGAAAGTATGAATAATACATTAGACCACAGAAAAGAAAGAATCTCAGAGTTAAAGAATAAAATTCATGGGCTAATCTAGGTAGTTAAAGAGGTTGATAAGAAGAGAGACAAAGCAGAACATTCACTCAGAGTGTTAAAGGACTTCATGATGTGTGAGAACATAAAAATTACAGGGATCCATGATGGAGAAGAAGAATGTTCCAAAGAAATGGAAGCTCCAGTGGAAGATATCATCAATGAAAACTTTTCAAGTTTAACTAAAGATGCTAAAACCCTCCTTTTAGAGGAATATAAAACCCCAGGTCATATCAACACAAGCACTATCTCTGAGATACATTATAATAAACCTAATCAAAGGCATGACAAAAGAGAAAGTTCTGTAAGAGACAGGAGTAAGCACCAAGTGACCTACAGGGGCAAATTCATAAGAGTGACAGTAAATTTTTTCAGTGGAAACTTTCCAAGCCAGGAGAGAAAGGTCATTTACCTTTAACCTTCTAAACAAAACCATTTTCAGCCCATAATTCCGTATCCTGCTAACCTAAGTTTCCCATTTGATGGAGAAATCCAATCATTTACTGGTATTTAAACAGTGAGGAAATTCACCACATCAAGACCAGCTCTGCAGGAAATACTTAGACCTATTCTGAATACTGACCATCACAATGGACCACCAGAAAAGTGAACACCTAGAAACTGATGGACAAATCCTAGCTTCCAAAATAGCACAAAGGATAAAACTAAGCAACAAATTCTTATAAAATAAGATGAATAGAACTGCATTGCACTTATCGATTCTCTCAATTCAAACCTTAACAAAAGTAAAAGAATTGATATTATAACTTGTATCTTCTCAGACTAATAGGCAATAAAATTTGAGCTCAACTCCAACAAAAACTTTCATGTCTACATGAAGGCATGAAAATCAAACAACCTTATCCTGAATGACAGTTGGTTCAAGGAAGAGATAAAGAAGGAAACTGTTAAATTCCTGAAACATAACAACAATGAAGCTTCAAGTTACCAAAACCCATGGATACTGCAAAAGCAGTCTTAAGAGGGAAATTTATCACATTAGAAGATGACATCCAAAAAACAGAAAGAGAAAACATTAACAAACTAATGAATCATCTTATGGAAATGAAGAACAATGTAGGCCCAAACCTAGCAGAAGAAAAGAAAAAAATTAAATGTGAAATTGAAAACAAAAAAAAATTCAGAAAATTAATGAAACAAACAAAAACTTGCTTCTTCAAAACTACAAATAAAATCAATAAACCTTTGGCGAAATTAACTAGAAACAGAAAAGTAAAATCTCTAATTTTACTTTTAGAAGTGAAAAAAAGAAACAACAGTAGATAATCACAGTGATATCAGGGATTACCTCTAACTACTACAAGAAACTCTATGCTCAGAAATTTCCAATGTGGAGGAAATAGACAAATACCTGGCCTAACACATTCTTCCTAGACTTAACCAAGAAGAAATAGATCTCTTGGTTAAATCTAAACAGGCAAATATCAAGACCTGAGACCTTAAAACAATAAAAAAATCTCCCAATAGAAAAATACCCTGAACCAGTTCACTTCCCACCAGAATTCTGTTAAACCTTCAAAGAAGAGCTTCTACTTATACTGCAGAAACTATTCCAAAGCATTGAGAAGGAAGGAATCTTCCCCAACATGCTCTCTGAAGGAACCATCACCCTGATACCAAAACCAGGAAAAGACACAACTTAATGGAGATTAAATTACAGAGTAATTTCACTGTGGACGTAGATATAAAAATACTCAAAATCTTAGCCAATGTATTACAAGTACACATGAGAAAAATGATGCCTTAAGATTAAGTAGGCTTCATACCAAGTATGCAAGGCTGCTTTAACATACATAACTCCATGGATGTATTTCATCATATAAATATAACCAAAAACAAGGACCAGATGATCCTTTCAATAGATATAGAAAATGCATTTGATAAAATTCAGCATCCTTTTCTTACAAGTACATTTAACAATATAGGCATAGATGGCACATATGTTAAAATGATAGAATCCATCTATGACAAACATGCACCTATAATACTGAATGGAATAAAGCTGAAAGCTTTTTCACTTAGAAGTAGAACCAGACAAGGATATCCTGCATTGCCACTATTACACAACATAGTGCTGGAAATTCTAGCCAATGTAATCAGACAAGGGAAGGGCATAAAGGGCATTCGATTGGGGGCAGAGGAGGTAAAACTCTTATTTTTTGCCTATATGATCTTGTACTTAGAGAACATGAGAGACTCAACCATAAGAATCCTGAAAGTGATCAAGAAATACAGTAACATTGCAGAGTATGCAATCAATGTCTACTGTTTTGTAGACATTGATTGTATATGTTAATAACAGCAAGTTGGAAGTTAATCAAGACACAACTCCCTTCACAATAGTTTCAAAGAAAATGAAATATTTAGGAATATACCTAACAAGAGAGGTAATGATCTGTACAAAGAGAATTATGAAACCCTAAGAAAAGAAATAGCAAAAGACCTTAACAAATGTAAGTGCATTCTGTACTTGCTGAGAAGAATCAATATTGTTAAAATATCTAAACTTCCCAATGCAATGTATACATTTAATGCAATCCCCATTAAAATACCAACATCATATTTGAGATTTGGAAAAAATATTTCTTCATTTTATATGGAACCAGAAAAAACACCATATAGCCAAGGAAATTGTAGTAATACAAGCAAAGCCAGAGCCATCAATCTATCAGAGATTAGGCAATGTTACAAGTCCACAGTGGTCAAAATAGCATAGTATTGGCCCACAAAAGAGACACAGACATATGCAACAAAACAGAAAACCAAGAGACAAAAACAGTCTCTTATAGCCCTCTGATTTTTGATAAACCACTACAAAAGCATGCACTGGGGAAAAGAATTCCTATTTAATAAATGGTGCTGGGAGAACTAAATAACTACCTGCAAAAGACTAAAATCGGACCTGCATCATTCACTATTACAAAAACTTATTCACGATGGATACAAGATTTCAACCTAAGGCATGAAATGATAAAAAATGCTAGAGAAAGTATGTAACAAACTCTTGAACATATTAGCCTGGGGAAAGATTTTATGAGAAGATGCTGTGGCAATTGCAACAGCAACAAAAATAAGCAAATGGGACTTAATTAAACAGAAAAGCTTCTGCACAGCTAAGAGCACAACAATTAAAACAAATAGATAATCTTCAGAATGGGAAGACATGTTGTCATGGTATGAATCATAGAAAAGAATGATAACTAGAATCTACAAAAAACTCAAATTAATCAATAAATAAAAGAGCTAAACCCCATCTATCACGGGACAAGAGACATGACCAGAACCTTCTCTGAGGAAGACAGATGGATGGTTAAAAAACATGAAAAAATGCTCATCATCCCTAATTGTCAGAGAAAAGCATATCAAAACCACTCCGAAATATTGCCTAACTCAAGTGATATTAGGTCACATAACAAAATCCCAGTTTTGGATGCTGGTGCAGGTGTGGAGAGAGTAGGACACTTTTACACTATTGGTGGGAATGCAGACTCTTACAGCAGTTTTGGAAAGAAGTATGAAGAATCCTCAAAGAACTCATATCAGATCTTCTAGTTGACACTGCAGTCCCGTGACTAGGCATCTGTCCCATTAAAAAAAATCCTATATCATAAGGACATTTGCACTATATTGTTTATTGCAGCTCAATTTATAATCACCAACATATGGGTACAACCTAAATGTCCATCAACTGAGGAATGGATTAACTAACTGTGGTATATGTGTTACATCAAGTACTATTCAGCCTTAAAACGATGATGACTTCACTTCTTTGTATTAACGTGGATGGAGTTGAAACACATTTTTCTCAGTAAAGTATCACAAGAATGGAAAAGCAAATATCCAATATGCTCAATTCTAATATTAAGGCAGTAGACTATCTAATTCACACCCATATAGAAGAAATGATTTCAATTTAAGTTGGGGAGACAGTGAACAAAGGAGCAGGGCAGAAGAGGTGGGGTTTGTAGTTTTGCCACTAAATGGGCACAATGTATGTGGGTATGGCACTCCTTTTGAGTGCAGGACATAACTACAAGAGGACTCTATCTAACAAATTCAGATATTATGACTTGGTTGTTTGTATCGTCATTTTAACTTGAAATAAAAAAAAAAAAAAAATCTTTCCATAGTAGAGCTGATAAGGTAGCCCCACAGTTACATAAGAAAATACCATACAGATGTCTCCTAAAGTTCTTCTCCTGTGCACTTTAAAGTAACTTTGATAAAGACTCAGGTACTCAGTGAAATTGCTTTAGAGGTCTATATGAAAATATATGTGGAAAAAAATAGAGTGAAAACATCTATCTTCTTTTCAAACATGAAGGGTTCAACTAGATGCTAAATAGCCTCTAAATCATTGATCATTAGTCATCCCTAGAACATCTTGACTTTGCACTTCTCTATTTTCTCATTCCCATTGAAATACCCAGCAATTCCCCATTGCATGCTATTCAACACAGAAATTCTGTTTGATGTTTAAGATAAACTTCCATAACAGTTCTCCCAATATTAACTAATTTATAATTTCAGAGAGACTTGGGGCAAATATTCCTTATCAGAAGGAAGTGAGGTCTCTGCCATTAAATGCATTAAAAATGAAGCTAGAAAATTTCATAAAAAGATGATCATTTAAAAGGAAATTCCAGGAACATACAGGGATGTTTAAGAGGACTGGCACTCATGCTATAGAGGACAGAATTTGAGCACATATTGTGCCTAGATGGCATTAGGCAAGATCCTTTATCCCTCTGAGTCTCAGTTCTACCTTATTTAAAATAGATGCAGTAATAGTAACAATGCAAAGGGATGCTGCAAGCAGTAAGTTTGGTCATCCATATCTATGGATTTTACATCCTCAGATTCAACCAACTAACAATCAAAAATATTTTTTAAAAATTAAAAAACAAAATAACATAAAAATACAACATATTAAAATATATAGTATAACAACTATTTACATAACATTTATGCTGTATCAGGTATTATAAGAAAAGCTAGAGTTGATGTAAAGTATGTGAGAAGATGTGCATAGGTTATGTGCCATATATTATGCCATTTTATATAAGGGATTTGTGTATTCATGGATTTTTAGTTCAGGTGCTATACATCCAATTTCCCTATGATATCAAAGGACAACCATATTATAAATAGTGCATGTAAAGTGTTTTGTGGTTGGCAAAGATGATATCTGAAACATTAAAAGTGTTCAGTGAATGACCTCTGCAAATGTTATTGTTTTTATTATTACATAATAGATAGTAAAAGAGTCTAGTTGCCTTTAAGATCACTTTTCATTCAAATGCTATGATTTTTTTGAGTGATTCAAGAATTAGTATGGAGAAAGATCCTTAGTGATAGGGTAATTAAGCCCAAGATAATGTCAGAACCTTTGCATGACTGGATTCTTTTATGGTATTCAAGTCATAGCTTAACTGTTACCTCTAGGTTGAAGTCCTTTCCTGGTCTTTAATCCGAAATACAGTCTCCCACTTTCATAGGTCATTCTCTATAATGTTCTTTTATTTTATTTTCACCATTAATCCACCATTAATGGATATTTGTTTGCAGAATTATTTGTTTATTTAATTGGTATGCCTACAGTCATTAAATCACCAGGTCTATGAGAGCAGGTACCTTGGGAGTTTCATACCTGTCTGTATTCCTAAAATTGGTAAAAGGCTAGAATACATCAATCACTACTTTTTTAATGAACAAATAGATTAACGTAACCTGGGGGAAAGGGTATATGTTTCTATACTTTTAAGTCTTTACCCAGATGCTTTCTTCTCCATTAGTCTCTCCAAACTCTCTATTGAAACTTGCACACTGGCTCACTCCTCTGACTCAAATACAACCCCTTTCTTCCCTTCTAATATAGAAAGTGAATAATCTCTTCAGTTATTTAAGGCATGAACAACTATTGATTATGTTTTCTACACCACTTTCATGAATTGAGCTTCTCTGGTGGGATGATGTTTTCTGGGGTAAAGAACATGCAGATCAACTCCCCAAGAAGGCCACAAAGGAGGTACAGACAAAAATTCTGATAATAACAAAATTGATAATAAAAGAGTTTAGAACTTTCAGACAAGAGTCTGAAGCTATCTCAATCATTTAAGGAGCAAGAAGAGAAAAGAGTAAAATCAGAATAGTCTCTTAGGAAGACATAGCCCTATGCAAACCATACAAATAAGCAAAGGATATATATTTCTAAAGAAGTATAAGAGGGTCCCAAATGTATGGAACATCTAGTTAATGTTATTACAGTGGAAAATTTCCTAAGTATTCCCAGTGACTCAGACATACAGTTACTAGATGGCTATTGAACTTCAGAAGAACTTAATTCAAATAGAGCATCTCCTAGACAAATTGTAATTAACCTGGCCAATGACAAGATTAAAGAGAAAATTCTACAAGCAGCAAGGCACAAGCAGCATCTGACATCTGACCTATACAGGTATACTCAGCTGATTAACAGCTGATTTCTAGTGGAAATTGTGCAAGGCAGAAGAGAGTGGGTTTCTGGCTTCAACTCAAACAAGACAACCACTTGCCTAGGATTCTATATCACATAAAACCAAGTGTCATATTTGATGAATAAATCAAATATTTTCCTGAAATGCAAACTTTGAGGAAAGTTGTCTCCACTGGCTAGCCCTGCAGGATGTGCAAAGAAATGCATTCTTCTAATGTAATGGTTTTCCAGCAAAGGAAAGCTACCTAGTAACTAAAGGACAAATCTTAGTTACCACAATGCCCCAAGTAATAAAATAAAAGAACAGCAATCCACACAACATGATGAACAAAAATCCACCCTACTTATCAATTACCTCAATTAATATGTATTTTGAAATCTTCATTGAGGAGACATAAGCTATCTGATTGCATAAAAATAATTCAGTACTAATATCTTTTGTCTTCAGGAAATGCATCTAACTCCTAAGGAAAAATAAAGACTCAGAAAGATTGGAGAAAAATATTTCAAGCAAATGGCAACCAAAATAAAGCAGAGTTGCAACATTCATAGAAAATACCATTGGCTTTAAAGCAACAAATGTATTGAAAAATAGAGATTGATGTTATAGAATGATCAAGGGAATAATTAAAAAACAAACATATCAAACCTAAAATACTTATGTACCCACCTGGGTGCTCCCAGATTTGTGAGACAAATTTTATTTGATCCAAACAACATGATAAATGATACCACCATAATAGCCAGGGATTTCAATACTCCACAGATAGAACTGACCATATCATGCAAGTAGAGACTAAAAAAAGAAACTTTGAACTTGTACAAGACTTAGAAGAAATGGGCTTAGTAGATATCTATGGAACATTTCACCTCAATACTAGTGAATATAAGTTCTCATCAGCTCATGGATAATTTCCTAAGATTGATCATATCCTAGGTCACAAATAAAACCTCAAGAAATTTAATGAAATAGATATGGTACCAGAAATTTTTACCAACCACAAATAATAAAATTAAAACTCAATTCCAACAGAAATACTCACTGCTACACAAAGTGACAGAAGCTAAACAATTACTGAGCAATGGGTGGGTCAGCAGGAGATAAAAAGGGAACTCATTAGATACCTTGGAAAAAATATTAATGATGCCACAAGTTATTGAAATCTATGGGATACTACAAAAGTCATCCTAAGAAGGAAACGCATTGCCTTAAATGCACAAATTCACAAACCAAAAATAAGTGAAATTAACAATCTAATATTTATCTCAAGAAGATTAATTTAAAAAATGATGTTTTTTTTCAAAAGATAAACAGAATTGATAACTTCCAGCCAGGTTAACCAGAAAGAGAAAAATGAGATTTCTAATATGCTCAATCAGAAACGAAAAAGGGGAAATAACATCAGATACAATTGAAATAAAAAATTTAATCACTGAATACTGCAAAAATCTCTACACTCAAAAGTTTGATAATATGGAAGAAATGTAAATCTCCTGGAATTACACTCCCTCCCTAAAATCAACCAGGAAAAAATAGAACTCTTGACAGGCCAATATCAAGCACCACTAGTGAATAAACGATAAAAGAAAAGAGCCAAGAAAATAGTCAGGATCACACAGTTGCACACAAGAATTCTACCAAACTGTCAGACACATTGAAAAGGCAGGAATCATCTGCAATTACTTATATGTAGCATATATTATACCTATATCAAAACCAGGAGTGGAGGGCATAAAAAGAATAAAACTACAGACCAATTATCTTTAATAAACATTGCCATAATAACACTAAATAAGTCTCAGCAGCAGAATTCAGCCACACATTTCAAAAATAATTCATCATGACCCAGTGGACTTCATTCAAGGGATGCAAAGCTGATTAAACATATGCAAATCTAAAAACATAATTTAATAGATAAAAAGTAGAAAAATAAAGACCATATCATCCTCTCAATAGGTGCAGAAAGGGCATTTAATAAAATTCAGTATCCTCTTTAAATAAGAACATTAAAGCCAATTGCTACTGATGGAGAATTTTTTAAATTAATGGAAGCCATTTATAACAAACCCACAGCCAACATCATATTGAATGAGGAAAGACTGAAAGTATTGATGCTTGAACTGGAGGGAGACAAAGACATCTACTATGACAAGTACTATTCAACATAGTGCTGGAAGTCCTGGACAAAGCAATCAGACAAGGGAAGTATACCAAGGACATCCAAAATGTGTCAGAGCAGGAAAACATTGTGCTTTGCTGATGATATAAACTAGAAAAACCCAAGGAGCCAACCACAAGACTCCTGGAATTGATAAAGAAATACAGCAGCATCTCAGGATACAAAATCAACATACAGATCCCATAGCCTCATATACAACAATAACACTCATCTAAGAATCAAGTCAATGACACAATACCCTTCAGAGTAGCATCAAAGAAAGGGAAATAACTTGGGATACATTTAACAAAGGATGCAAAAGATCTCTACAGAAAGAATTATGGAACACTGAGAAAAGTAATTATAGAAGACAAGTGAAAGAAAATGTCATGCTCAAGGCTTGGAAAAATTAGTATTGTTAAAATGTTTATAATACCCAAAGCTATCCATAGATTCAGTGCAATCATCACTAAAATAACAGCATCATTCTTTGTAGGTCTTCAAAAAATAATTTGACACTTTGTATGAGCCAGATAAAAGCCCAAATAGCCAATAAAATTCTACAAAATAATAACAAACCCAGAGGTATCACTTAAAATTTAGGCTATACTGCAAATCTATAGGAACCAAAATGGTATGGCACTGGCATAAAAGAGGAGACATGGACCTATGGACAAGAACAGAGAATCTAGAGATGGAACCAGCCTAATACTGTCATCTCATTAATCAATGGTAGTGGGAGAAGTGTTTAGCCACATGTAAAAAACTAAGACAGAACCTATACCTCTCATCATTACAAAAATAATCTCACAATGGATAAATGATTTAAACCTAAGACAGAAAATTATAAAAACTGAAGAAGAAAATGTGGGAAAGAATTCATGCAGAAAACCTCAAATTCGGTCACAGCATTAAGAAATCTAAATAAATGAGACTTGATGAAGTTAAAAATTTTCTAATCTGCATAAGTACATGATCAACAAATCAAAGAGGCATCCTACTGAAAGAGAGAAAGTTTTGCATGCTACACATCTGACAAAGGGCTACTTACCAGAATCTATAAAGTACTCAAGCAAATCAATAACAAATGATCAAACAACCTGATTAATAACAAGGCAAGAGATAGAAACAGAAACTTGTGTTATAGGACAGATTAGTGCTTAACAAACACACGAAAAAATGTTCATTGTACCTAATCTTCAGAGAAATGAAAATCAAAACCATGTTGAGATACCACTTAACTCCAGTGATGGTCCACATCATAAGGACCCAAATAAACAAATGGTTGAATGTGCATGGTGAGAAATGAATACTTATGTACTGTTTGGGTAACTGCAAACTAGTACAGAAGTATGGAGATTCCTCAAAGAACTAAAACTAGACCTACCATTTGATCCTGCAATATCATTACTGTGTATTTACCTAAAGGAAAGAACATGTAGGAACATTCCAGGCATAGAGCAGAGTGATGGCAAACAAATATAAAAAAGGATGTAGGCAGTGGGCTGAGGTAGAGGAGGGGAACAAGGAGCCAGGAGAGGCAGGCAAACTCAGGGGGACTTTCATGGAAAAAAATTCACATATAGGCCAGCCCATACAGTTTAAGCCTCTATTGTTCAAGGTCATCTATAAAACTGCATCTATTGGGGGGGGGAGACAAGATGGTGGACTGAAGCCAGCTTTACACAGAGGCTCCTGTCCTGAAGGAGAGTTAAGGGATGAAAATTTAGCAAGTAACCTGATGGATTTGAGCAGCATCAAGAGAGAAAATTGAAGAATGCACATCAACCCCGCTGAGGAGAGCTGCAACCACAAGGACGCAAACAAAAGGTACAAAATCCATCACAAAGCAGACGGGAGTCCCCCCTCCCCCATCAGATCAGATTAAGAGCCCTACAAACAAATGAGCAGAAATCAAAGGCCCTCCCACTACACTCCATGGGAGAGACCTACTGAAATCTGGACCTACCTCCCCTACTAGGGTGCCAGGGCGTTCTCCTAACAGGCATAAAACTCAATAAAACTGTAAATAACCTTTGCCTGCAACTCTGAACTCCCAGCCCTCCTTGGGTAGCAATATAACCAGGCAGAAAGCTGAACGGAACTGAGTGCGCTCTCTGCCAGTGACTCTGGGCTCGTGGCGCTCCCCCCCCCACTCTGGGATCTGGAGGCCTGAGCGGCGGGGTGGCTGGGCTTAAATCTGAACGGAACTGAGTGCGCTCGCTGCCAGCGACTGCGGGCTCCTGGCACTCCTCCCCTCCTCCCACTCTGGGATCTGGAGGCCTGAGCGGCAGCGGGGCAGACAGGCAGAAAGCTGAATGGAACTGAGTGTACTCGCTGCCAGCAAAACCGGGCTCCTGGCGCTCCCCCCCCTCGCCCCACTATGGGATCTGTAGGCCTGAGTAGTGGCAGGACAGTGGGCAGAAAGCAGAGCAAAACTGAGACCCACATCAGAGCAGCAGCTCCCTGAGGCGGCTGAGGCCACACCCCCTGGCTCCCTGGGCAACCAGAGGAGACCACCCCAGAGTAAAGGATTTGCCTGAAGCATCTCACAGACCCGGGAAGCTCCCAGGGTGGGGCAACTCAGAGAACTGAGACTTCTTTCCAGAGTAAGTGCTTTACTAGGGTCAAACAGAAACCAGCTAAAAATAAGACAGATCCAATTAGCCCCACCACACCAGACAGGGCCCGTCTCTCAAGCCACAACACTGTATGGCCCCTCAACAAAGCCTCAGGGGAAAAATCAAAGGGAGTAAAATAACCATGGGGCGCAATCAGTAGAAAAACTCTGGTAACGTGAATAACCAGAATAGATCAACCCAAAGGAAAGATATGGTGCATGTAATTGAAGATCCCATTCATAAACAACTGGCTGACATGTCAGAAATCGAATTCAGAATTTGGATTGCAGGCAAGATTAATAAAATGAAATTAGGAATCCGAGGAGAAATTCAAAAGTTGTCACAAGAATTTAACGAATTTAAAGACAAAACCACCAAAGACTTAAACACACAGAAGCAAGAATTTGCAGCCCTCAAAGACATGAAAAATACAGTAGAATCCCTCAGCAACAGAATGGACAAGTAGAAGAAAGGATTTCTGACATTGAAGATAAAGCCTTTGAACGCTCCCAAACCCTCAAAGAAGAGAAATGTAGAGCAAAAACGGATCATTCTCTGAGAGCTCAAAGAAGACTAATATACGAATAATAGGAGTTTCAGAAAATGATGAAGTGGCTTCAATGGGCACAGAGGTCCTTCTGCATGAAATTATGAAAGAAAATTTTCCAGATACGCCTAGGGATCCTGAAATTCAGATAGCAGACAGCTTCAGAACCCCAGCATGATTCAACACCAATAAGTCATCCCCTGGGCATATCATAATTAGTTTCACTAAAGGTAATATGAAGGAGAAGATTCTCAAAGCAGCCAG
>CAUYPK010007947.1:0-16922 GCA_963574355.1 Loris lydekkerianus | reverse complement strand
TAAATTTAAACAAATATAAATATTCAGAACTAAATCATAGTTGCTTAAAATAAATTATATAACATACTGTCCTACTGTAATAATTTTATAGCCACCTCTTTTTTTTATGGTGGTAAGCTCAGGTGTTACAGATATCCCCTTGAAGCCTGGTGTGATGCTATTGATCAGCAGGTGAGCTCTTAATCCCCCAAGTAAATTTTGTGTTGCAGTAAAAAGTGATCTCTCACAACTCTTGCATGTTTTTCATTATGTTTAATGAACTTCTATAAACCTCGAGTAACACCATGGGACCCATACGAAATGCCACTAACGATGCTGGTGGTGGTCCCAAGAAGCAGACAAAAGTCATGACATTACAAGAAAACGTTAAGTTGCTAGGTATGCACTGGAGCTTGAGGACTGCAGCTGCGGTTACCCACCAATGCAAAGAGACAATTCATCTTGCAAATACATGATGTAAACTCACAGCATCAGTAAATACAGTGCAGTATTGTAAATGTTTTTTTTTTTTTTTTGCCTTAAGATTTCCTTAATAACATTTTTCTCTAGCTTGCTTCATTATTAAAATATAGTATATAATACATATAACATACAGAATATGTGTTCATCAATCTTTCTGATAAGGCTTCCTGTCAATAGAGGCTATTAGTAATTAAGATTAGGGGTAGTCAAAAGTTAGACATAGATTTTCAACTGCACAGGGCTCAGTGTCCCCTTATCCCCATGTTGTTCATCACACATATACATATGTTATACAGACAAACGGGATTTCAGACCTAGGCAGTGAAGTTTATACTTACAGGTCTTAGCTCTGATTTCTATATGTCTTATGTCTTCATGTGACCATCTTCTGTATGTTCTCTTTGTGTCTTCAAATGACCATCCCACTGAAGCTTGTCACTTTACATTATCATCATGTACATTAACTGTTTTTATTTATATTTTCTACATGCAAAGTTGAATTTTTTAAATTTCAAATATAATATAAGAGATGGTGGAAAGGTAATCACAGCTCCTTATTATTGTGTGATGGATACTTACTGGTCATAACAACAAAAGTGACTGTTTTCTATTGCTCTTCTTGAACTGGGACATGGAGGATGAGCAGCTTTTAAACAAGATGAAAGCAGGGAAGAGTGGGAAAGATATTTCATGTAAAAAGCATGTAAGTGAATTTCTAAAAGTAGGAAAGTATGGTTTGTGCATGTCTTTGTTGAAACAGTGTTCTTCAATAATTTTTTTATACCTTGGGAAGCAGAAGATATTATTTGTAAGGAATGAAGAGATAGACTGAGGGGATAAGTCAGGTGTTTCAAATGGATTTTATAGTAATATTTTATTTGATGTTTATATTATATAATTATCATAAGAAAATAGAAAGTATTAGGATGATATTAATTTCTTAGTTCAGGTGAAACTTCTACACTTTCACCATGAATTATTTGTAAAGTTAGAAAGAAGAACTTGAGCTTCCTTCTATATAAAACAATTTTTATATCAGATATTATGTTTGACTTGGATCCATGCAATTCCTGATTAATACTCCTTAATAGCAATCTTTTCAAACTTCTAATTGCCACCATAGTCAAGAAAGTAATACAAAATATAGAATAATTTTATAACCGTTAGAAAATTTACAGTAGTTTCCTTTCTTTCATTGACAAATGTAATGTGAAGTCTCCTGTGTTAACTCAGTAGAACTTTTTTTTTTTTAAACATGTTTACTAGTTTTTTTAAATTTCAGATTAATATGGGGGTATGTATGATTAGGTTACATAGCTTGCTTTAGTAATATTGAAGTCCAAATTGTAGTTGTATCTTTCACCCAGGAAGTGTGCAATATACTCATGCAATGTACCTGTTGGGAATTTGCCAGACCCCTCTCACACTTCTCCGTTTGTTGGATTCCATGGAATTTTTCTCCCATGTAAGCATGTGGTTGTTAAACTACATGTACTGAGTGTGTTTGATACTTACTTTTCCATTCTTGTGATACTTTGCATAGGAGAATGTTTTCTAATTCCATCTATTTCCAGGTTATTATGAAAGTTACAAAATCTCTATTTTTTATGGCTAAATAGTATTTCATGGTATACATATACCACAATTTATTAATCCATTCATGTGTGTAATGGCACTGGGTTGTTTCCACATTTTTGCAATTGTGAATTATGCTGGTTTAAACATTTAAGTGCAAATGTCTTTGTGATAAAATGTTTTTTTGTTTTGTTTTGTTTTGTTTTTATTACTTTGAGGTAAATACCTAGTAATGGGATTGCAGGATGAAATGGTAGGTCTACTTTTAATTCTTCGAGGAATCTCCATACTTCTTTCCAGAGAGGCTATACTAGTTTTCAGTCCCACCAACAGTGCATGAGTGTTCCCTTCTCTCTGTACTCACCTCAGCTTCTGTTGCATTGGGACCTTGTGATGTGGGTCATTCTCATTGGAGTTAGGTGATACCTCATGGTGATTTTGATTTGCATTTATCTGATGATTAAGAATGATGAGCATTTTTTCATGTTTCTTGGACTTTAGTCTGTCCTCATGAGAAACATTTTCGTTCATGTCTCTTGTCTGTTTTTTAATGGAGTTGTTTGATCTTTTCTTGTTGATTTGCTTGAGTTCTTTGTAGATTCTACTTATAAGCCCTTTGTCTGATATGTACCATGCAAATATCATCTCCCATTTTGTAGATGGTCTCTTTGCTTTGTTGGTTATGTTCTTAGCTGTGCAGAAACTTTTCAACTAACAGGGTCTCATTTATTTATTTATTTTTGGTGCTGCTGTGATTTCCTTTGGGGTCTTCTTCATGAATTCTTTGCCCAGGCCAATATTTTCTCACATTTTCTTCTGTACCTTTCATAGTTTTGTGTCTTATGTTTAAATCTATTATCCAGCATGAGTTGATTTTTATGAGTGGTGAGAAGTTTGGGTCCTGTTTCAGTCTTTCACATGTGGCTAACCAGTTCTTACAATAGCATTTATTGAATAGGGATTCTTTCCCCCAATATATGCTTTTGTCAAATATCAGATGGCTATATGAGACTAGTCATCTCTAGATTCTCTGTTATGTTCCGCAGGATCTATGTCTCTATTTTTATGCCAATACCATGCTGTTTTGATCACTTTGAACAGACCTCTTTCTGAGGAATCCCTGGTAAGTTTGCTCATGGTGAAACAGGAGGGAACAGATCTGGGAGTTTTGGGCAATCCTCAAATCTTACCCAGACCCTTCTATGTCTTAAGTGATCAATACCTTCCAACTCACTTATAACAATGGTTAAAAAGCATCTATGTTGGAGTGTAAGATAAATGAACAAAAATAACAGGAAATCAAAAAAGTAGGTGAGACAATGACTTCAGAAGATTTCAATGGTGATAATGATATCAACAAATATACCATCAGCTATTTTTTCCTTTGAACTGTCTAGAGTATTTCTGATAAATATTTGAAGGCATTGGTTGGAACTGATTGACAACAGCCTAATTCTAACAGAAACAAAACATAGGAACTTGAACAACCCAAAGTTTTTTTTTTAAATGTTATCTTAGCATATAGAAGGGATAGTGTAAAATTATAGTATGACTGATAAGATTCTTCACAATTCCCTAATGCATCTAATTAATTGTGCTGCAAACCTGAGTTCATATTTTGATTGACTTGAATTCATTTGTGAGTAGCATTTTAAAAAGGAAGTTTGGATGTGGTGTTCATTCATTTAGGAAGTCTTTATAATTTTTATATTTATAGTGTCTTTATGATTTTCAAATATTCATATGTCTGTTCAAATTGGTGTATTTAAAACATTGATCACTTTGGCCTAGTATCTTGTCTGTTCAATGTGTCTATCAGTTTCTCTCCAATTGCCTTAATCCATTCTCTATAAATCGATTTATTGATTTATTTCCTATGCATATTTTCCCAAGCCTTAATCTCTTAATTTTCCTCAACTTTTTGTAAGGGTTATTGAATGCTTCTAATTCATTCCAACAGGTTGACTCTTCAGAAATTTGTCTTCCAAAATAAATCTTTTGGCATGAAAAATCCCCATTTATATTTAAATGTTTTGTTCTATGATTTAATTGTTTCACTATTTTTCTTTTATTGAATTATGGTACCTATTAAGTTCTTTTATAGTGCAAGTATCTTGGGGCAAATCCTCTTTTCTTTTGATTGCATTTTCTTTCAGAATTGGCTGTCACTTTGCTTGCTTTCCAAACTTTTGTTTTCCTGGGAGTTTTTTTTTTTTTTTTTTTTTTTTGCAGTTTTTGGCTGAGGCTGGGTTTGAACCTGCCACGTCCGTCATATGGGGCTAGTGCCCTACTCCTTTGAGCCACAGGCACCGCCCTCCTAGGAGTTTTTAGCAAGACTTAAATCTTGCCCAGACCCTTTTATGTCTTAAGTGATCAATAACTTTTAATTCATTTGTGCCAATGGTTGAAAAGCTGTCAGAGTGGAAGATAAATGAGCACAAATATTAGGAAATTAAATATTTCTAATATTTCTTCATTCCTTCTGACTTCCCCCTTACTTTCTTGCTTCGTTTCTCTATCAAATTGGAATAATGGTCGAGTTATTTATTTTCATTTGTTCATATTTAAAGGATAGCTCTGTCTGAAATTTATTTTTGGCCAGAGGCACTAAGGAATGGCTCCCTTCACCCTATACAAAAATCCAGTAAACTTTTTGTTTTCTCCATGAGCTTCATGTAGATGCTAATTTTGTTGCTTAGAATATTCATGTAGCCTGAAGGGAATGGGTAAGGGGAAAGACTAACTGTGGCCTTTGGTAGCTCATGTTGATAGCCAAGGCTATGTTTGTCAACTTCTCATCAGAGTTATTAAACCTGGCTTACTACACCCAGCCAGGAGCTGTCTTCCTCTGAGGCTTTACCTCATTCCTGCTCCAAAACTTTCTGCATCTGGTGCGCTCCTCTGGTACTCTCCAGAATCTTGCTCAGCCCTAAACCTTGAGTAGGACATCTAGTAAGAATCTTCAGGGCTTTATTCCCTTTCCTTTTCAGAACTGACCCTGCAGAGGAGATTGGAAGGGTTTGAAGTTCCACACATAATACAATAATCTATGCTACTTTCCTTGGCAGCAATATTAAAACATCTTGTGATATAAGATCATACTCTATTCCTTTTTTAGTCACCACTATTGAAGTGTTGGCTTTCATTAAAATATTAATTTCTATGGATGTTCGCAAAGTAAGATTTGCAACTTGGGTTTACTCAATCATCTTTCTCCAAAAATTTAATTTATTTAAAAATAGCTGAACAGTTTGGCACAAATGTGATTTCAGAATTTTCAACATTAGAAGAATAAAGAATGTGCAAATTTTGCCTATTTCTGTATTACCAGATAGAATTTTGAGACTCCAAGAGGTCATGAAATTTAAATTAAAACATGTTCAGTAAGAAAAATGGTTTTGTCACTTAGATAACATGATTAACATCTCTTTAATATCCTTTTTCACATTTTTGTACATAAGGCATTGATCAAATAAAACCAAAAGTTTCCATTATTCTGAAATAATTCTGCTCCAGAAAGAGTGAAGCATATAAAATCACCTAGTCATTTAAAGGAGCCAAGAAGCCTATAGAAATCAATTTGGGCAAATATTGGTTCTCCTGCACTGTTTTAATCTTTTCTGATTGGTTGCATAGACATTTTATACAAAGTGGCTTATGATTACTGCAAGATTTTGTTATTCCTTGACAACTGTTCTGTTTATCCTCCAGCTAAAATTCTTATGAAAAATAATGTTTATGCCATGTGCTTTTCTCCACATGTGACCATTAACTGAACCATGTGACTAGGTTGACTTTAGCTCAATGAAGAGAATTTGATCAACAACATTGTCTTAAGCAGCGTGAAGCAGTGAACAAAGGTGTAGGTATGAAAGGTTTGCAAAAAGAGGTTAGTTTGAAGGGTGCCATATATGCTGTTGTCAATACTTGGAACATAATTGTGGATGCTTGGACAACTTCTGGCCTGTGACAATGTTTAGTGATGATAACAAACATGATGGGATTTCATATGGGAACTGAAATAAAAATGTCTGAGCTCCTAACATGTGCAACAAATATGCCCCCAGAATCTGTCAGTAAGTTAAAGAAGTAGATATCAAAGAAGTTTTTAACATTGATAATGAAGCCTCAGTTGTTCATTGACTGATAGTAAAATATAGCTGAAATGGTTCTGAAGTAAGGAGATTGTGATGGTAGTGATGATGGAGTTGTTAGCACAGCAGGAAAAATGCCTGCAGATGACAGGGTGAAAAGTGCCATGAGCTTATGGAAGAACTAGAATGGCTGGCATTCATAAACAGGACATCTTGTTGGTTTATAAAATCGGAGAGACTTTTAAACAAAAACTGTTGTTAATGAGACAGATGATAAAATAATCAATAAAAATGAAAAGAGAAAATCATTAAAGAAAATCGATAGATGTAAAAGCTGGCTTTTTTTTTTTTTTTTTTTTTTTTGAAAAGAGCAATAAAATTGATAATCCTCTAGCAGGTTCACTAAGAAAAAAGAAAGAAGGGCGGCAGTGCCTGTAGCTCAAAAGAGTAGGGCGCCACCCCGAATACTAGAGGTGGTGGGTTCAAACCTGGCCCCAGCCAAAAACTGCAAAAAAAAAAATGAAAAAAGACACAAAGTACTAATATGAGAAATGAAATAAAGACCACTACTATTGATCCCATAGGTATTACAAAGATAGAAAGGAATATTATCAACAACTTTATCTTTGCAAACTTTATAATTTAGTTAAACTTTACCAATTCCTTAAAAAAGACACAACTTACAAAAACTAGGACAAATAAGTAATACGAATAGGTCTATATTTATTAAAAGGGTGAAATCAATAGTGAATAACTTTCCAATAAGTAATCTCTGTGACTTTGGGTTTGGTATTCAGCTTTTAAGTATAACACTGAAAACATGTTCCATGAAAGAAAAATTCCTTTGTAGTCAGAAAAGTTACCTGATATGTTTCTATTTCTTGAATTTATTTATTTTTTTTTTCTTTCTTGGGTTCTAATTATTTTCTGTGATAGCATTTTATTTTCTCTTTTAGCACATCAATTATAGTTTTTTGACAGTGATTGCCGTAGAGCATAATAAACATTTGCCTCTAATCTAAGCCCACTTTCAAATAACACCTTAATGTTCTTCAGTAGTACAGATAACTTATAACAGAGTATTTCTAATTACTCCTTTTCATCCTGAATAATATTGCTGTCATTTATTTCAGTTATTTATAAGCTGTAATTACTCAATATGCTGCTGCTGTTATTTTTGAACAGTTATCTGTGAAATCAAACAAGAATAAGACAAGTAGGCACAGTGGCTCAGGCCTGTGATCTTAGCACTCTAGGAGGCTGAGGACAAAGGAAAGCTTGAGGTCAAGAGTTTGAGTCCAGCAAGAGAAAAAGTGAGACCCCCCTCTCTACCAGAAATAGAAAAAACTAGCCAGGTACGGTGGCAAGCACCTGTAGTCCCAGCTACTTGCTAGACTGAAAGATCACTGGAGCCCAGCTGTTTGAGGTTGCAGTGAGCTATGATGATGCCACTGCAGTCTACCTGGGGAAAGGATGTGAGACTCTATTTCAAAAAAAAAAGAATAAAACAGACATTTTATTTTATCTTTATTTATTTCTTATGCAGCCCACTTCCTTTCCTTACATAGATCTAGAGTGAGGTTATACATGTATGTTTTTCTGGCTAGGAGTCAGGCTGTGTTTTTTAGGGTTTGCTGTGGCTATAGGTGTGAGAGACAAAATTTCCCTCTGGTACCCTTGTTTTTGCCTCCTTTATTGTCTTTGGGCTTCCCTAGGAGAGTTCTTAAATATGTTCTGAGACATATGGCTCTTTCATTTGTTTTCCCTTGGCAGTATCCAGAGGCCCTGTTTATGGGTAGTAGTTACAGTGAAAGAGAAAGTATTCTCTAATTCTGTGGGCAGCCCTCAGCCCTCTGATCTTCTAGTGGGCTTGCACACCTGGGCTGGATTCTTCATAAGTACTTTTCAGTTTTATTCTCACCCACCTTCCCTTAAATGAGACAGGCAGTCTAAAAGGTCTGGACTTGGATATTTCCCTTCCTTTATGTTGAATGTCAGAGGGGCCTATAGTTGGATATTTTTCATGGGTGTTAGGCTCTCATACAATGGTTTCCCTGAGGAAAGTCCTGTGTTAAGGAGATTAGAACCCTCTGAGGATATTTTAAGTGATAATTTTTCTTTTTCCTCTGCTAGATATATGAGGGGATTTTTCTCTGATCTTCACCATAAGAACCTTCAGGGACTCTTGGAAGGAAAAGTCATGACATGAATAGTGGGGGCCCCTCTAAGGCTGATTCCCCAGAAGTTTCTATGTTTCAAGCTTGCCCACATTCACTGTCGACCTATTAATCAGTTGATGTTTAAGCGATCTTACCAGTTTATAGCTCCAGCAGTGGCCAATAAACTGTGACTCTCTGTATTCACCTTTCTCTCCAGTTTTTAAGGTGGCAATTTGCCCTGGAACTGCAAATCTCCTAAGGTTCTTTTTTAAAAGGCGTCTTTATTTTCACTTTGCTTCACTGTTTTCTTGTTGTAAGGATGACAGCAATGACTTTTGAGTTCTTTACAGGTCAAAGAAGAAACAAAGTTTTATGGAACTGTATCTGGTAACAAAATATGAATTTATAGGAGTCTTGTTTAGCAATGATTAGATGAAATGTCAATGGTAGTATTTCAGATCTGAAATGAAGTAAATTTTGTATGAACAAATACTATATTATTTTTAATAAGTCATATTCCTAGTCACAATAATAATACAGTTTTATATTGTCTTAACTTAAATATTGTTAAATATTTTAATGTGTAAATTTTATAATCACTAGGACAATAATGCAATGGAGGCAATTGTTTTTCACTTCAAACTTAAAAAAAAAACAAAGACACGAAATTTCTCCCTGGTGAGATTTTGGCAAAATTGCTAGACTCATATGTAAATGTGCTACATGAAAATCTGAATATTTTCAACTGTTAGTGGATGAAGTTCATTTTAGGTGAGTTCCACAATTTAAATTCTATTCACCAACCCTACAAAAGACAGATAATTTTTATTATGAGTATTAGTAATTGTGCAAATTCATTTCCAATTTCTCTTATATTTTAATTTCTATGATCTTGTATATTCAATAAACATTTGTCTACAATTCTGAAATTACACAAATGTAATGAAAAAATACTGTAGCTCTTGAGATCTCCTGAACAGGGTTGTTTTAGTTCTAAAGCACAATAGCTTTTTTTGTTTTGTTTTGAAGAGAGTTGAATTTGAACTTGGTTCCATGTATGTACAACTTTGCAATGCATAAAAGAATACCCTTGACATTTTAATATGTCTGTTATAACTTGTTTGTCATTCTTCTCATTGTCTTAGTTTTTAAGAAAGTCTCTAGTTTTCCCTCAAATATTTTCTAGTCACTCTCCTAGAATTTTCTACCCCTAGACCAAACCTTTTTTTTTTTTTTTTTTTTCTTTGTCTTGATGTTGCCACAATTTATTATTCTTTGTTAAACTGGTATAGAAGCTCTCAGGCTTATCTTTTTCTTTGGGTCTTCACTGTTTACATATGAAGGCCTCCACGTACATGTAATAATATAAGAACCAAATAAACTTTACATGTTTTTCTCCTGTTATAAAAAAAAAAAAAAAAAAAAAGAAGTTCTTCCCAGTGCTGTGGCAAAGTTTCTAGATAGAACTTATGTAGAGTCAACCACTTTTGTAGTAAGGAAAAATTCTCTTCCATTTAGAGATATGAATAAACACATATATATTAAGCATGATTGTAGGGATCCTTCTTACATTTTTCTAAAATGCCAAGTAAACCATAAAAATCTGCAGTCCCATTATAAATTCCCCTCCATGAATCACAGCTGGAATTTCTTCTATACAGTGATCCATTTTGACTGCAGAGCATACCGAGAAAGTCTCCATTTCTACACAATGGTGTCACTCATCTGTTCCTCAGGGAATGTAATCATATTGCCGAATTAATTGAGCTTTAAAAGATTTTATCAGTAAGGAATTTGAAAAGGTGGGAGAAAATTAAATGGGGGCCTCGCATTAGCCCACTGGAGGAGAACTGAAGTAATTACTGTGTGGTTTCCAATTTCATAATATCGGGCCAGAGCTGCTGAACAAGCTCCCGGACCCATCATTTCCTCACTCAGACTATGGTCTTTTAAATCTTCTGAGAGAATGACATCTTAACCAAACCAGGAACCAGTGGCTATGACAAAGGCCTCCCATAGAAGTCATGGTGATAAAGTAGAAGTGACAGTCCCAAGTAGGAATTCCACATAAGCGAAGCTCTTATTGAAGGAAGGTGCTTTTCTCCCTCTTTGGAAGAGCTCTGGTGTGCATCAGAGATGGACAGCTGATTTCCTACCAAACCTGGAATAGCTGGTGCAGCTACACAATGGGCCCTTCTAGCCATAATTTTCCCACCTTTCTGGTATCTATTCTTCCTACTCCTTCCCCATCCCCTACTCCTTTTCAGGTGCTTCAGATCATGGCTGGACCCTATTTCTGGCGTATTTCATAATATCTTGAATATCCTAGATTAGGTTCTGAAATAACCCTATTAATGAAGTCTTTTCACTGCATCGCAGTCTTGGAGCTAAAAGCTGAGTTCTAAAACTCTAAATACAATTCAGAAATTGATGTTGGCTTGGGTGAGGATTTAACCAAAGCAAATCCTTGCAGATGGCTCTGGACTAGGCCATCAACTGGCCCTTGACATGAGTTGAAATTGAGGAGTATATACACATATTTCCCCCTGGATTTTTTTTTTTTTTTTTAACATTTTAGCAAGTAAAAAACTGAAAGTTGATATTTCTCCCCAAATATGCTCTAATTACCAATGACAGATTTAAAAATATATGACAAGCTATTATATTTAACTTGGCAAAAGCTCACACTCAAGAACAAGCTTAATAAATATTTAACTTTCATTTACATATGTAATACGTGGCAAACATTTATTGGGTTGGTGATACATGTATTTGTCTGGAGAGAGCAAAGCCTTTTCATTCAGACAGCCCTGAGTACAGTACTGATATTGTGTAGACCACCAGCCAGGACAGCTGAGAGGGGTTTTGGCACTGGCAGGAAGTCAAGTGCAGGGTCTAAGAGAAAAAGAATTCTCACATGAAGTAGAGGTAAAAGCAGATAGATTTGTTGAAAGCAAAGTACACTCCTACAGAAAAGAGAACAGCAGACTGATCTAGAGAGGAACAGTGCCATCCCTGCTTAGGGGCTGGTCTTTTATGCTAATAATATGCTAATAATAACACCTAATAATATGCTAAGCTGGGTCTAGAATATTCATGGATTTTCTGAGAAAGGGGTGGGGCTTCCAGGTTCTCAGACTTACAGGGTAACTTCAAGAAGTTGCCATGGCATTTGTAAACTGTCATGGTCCTGGTGGGTGTGATATTTACTGTGTTAATGAAGGTAGTTCATTTAGGGACACTGTTACCTCAATCACATGAGTGCCCAATTAAAGGATTCCCCCACTTTACCTTAGTAAAGATGTTACAGACAAGGTAAAATAACTAAAGTGTCCCTATTGGTTACATTTATCTTAACCAGGCATATTCATTTTCTGGTGATTTTCTTATCCTGTGGACCTTCTTTTTCTGACCCCTGTCCCAACTGCCAGCAGGGTATCTGACTCCTGTCTTAATACCACCCTCACCAGAAGATTCTTGGCAGGTATGTTTTGTCTTTCTCAGCCTTGTTTATGTGTGTGCATATAAAATGTGCAACAAATGGACAAACCACAATGTTATCTTGAAGGTTAAGTAAAATATCAAATAAATACCTTAAATAATAGGCACTGACACGTGAAGTTTGCTCAGAGAAATAAGTTATCTTTTAATGGTCCATATTGCAGACACCTTGCAGTTGTTTGGCATTCTGAATAATGCTGAGACGCTAACTCTGATCATTGTTGGTGAGACCTACTTCACTGGGATTTTTTTTATTACCTTTTTCCCTCAAGTTGAAAATCCAGTCTTCATGGGCTTGACTTCTCTGTCTTGGCATCTTCTCACCCAAGGGGTGCTAACGGAGGGGCTGTGCTTTTGTTCTTTCTATAAATGAGTTTACGTGACTGAGCTGGGGGAAGGCAGTGAAGCACAGGATTTCAGACTTGAAGTTGTGAAATAGCTGCGTTACTTTCCATGACTCCTCCCAAGTTCAATTGCATAAGTGGAAAGGGGACAGTGACACAGATTCCCTGGGCCATTAAGAGGATCAATTTGTGTAACATCCTCTAAGGGCTTGGTATGGTGCTTTGTGGACATTCAGTTCTCAGCAAGCCAATCTTTACTTCTCTACCCCCAATATTACCCATACTTTTCCAATGGTGGTATGAATATATTCTACCAACATTCATGTGGGCTACTTGATAAATTAATGGATGTGAACGTTGTAGCCTTCTGAGGGAGGGATCCCACCAAACCATTGATGATGCCTAGTTTGCACTGTGATTCCAACCTTCCCCTCACACTTTCATGGCCCTGAGGAAAAGCCTTGTGGTCCCTCAGTTACCTCTTTTCAACTCCTGAGATTCCTTCCCATGACAATCACAGCAAACTGATCTCTCAATGGGGCAAGAAATGCTAAATTCTTGGAGTTAGAAAATCTTAGTCCTACAGGTAGAATTGTTTTAGATGAAAAGGAGCAGCCAGATCTAGCATATTTATGCTAAAAATTATTCATTGTTTTTAAGGACTGAGTGTCCTTTATTTTATCTAGCAATCTAACTGTCCTACTTCTCTGAAGTGAGTGCTCTCAGGCAGGCAGGATGCCGTTCAGCATATCACTGGGCCCAGGAAGCCTTTTCTCTGATAGAAAAGCCTAGTATTGTGTGTGTGTGTGTATTCCTATTAAAGGTAAGAAATAAGAAAGTCATCTACATTTGCTTGAAGAAGCAACATTTACGATGGGAAAGCTACCTAACTGATGTGACAAACTACCACTGTCTTTCTGACTCCGGTTGCAAGCATAAAACACTTTACAGATTTGTGCATTCTTCTATGATAACTTCCTAGACTGCCCTTGACAGAGAACTGCACCAAAGAGCAAGCCAGTTTCTCCTCAGGGTCACTTCTAGTCTCATCTCTTGGCTGTCTATCAAGGTTCTTCTGAGCTTTTTTACTAAGTGACACAGAGTTAAATAAGCCAGGGATGGATGGGCTTGGCACCTGTAGCATAGTAGTTATGGTGCCAAGCACAAGGCTGGCAGGTTCGAAACCAGCCTGGGCCAGCTAAACAACAATAACAACTGCACCTTAAAATACTGGGCATTGTGGCAGGTGCCTGAGTCCCAGCTACTTGGGCAGCTGAGACAAGAGAATGGCTTAAGGCCAAGAGTTTGAGGTTGCTGTGAGCTGTGACACCACAGCACTCTATCAAGGGCATATAGAGAACACAAGGTATTTTGAAAACTGGTGATGTTGCTGACACAGGAAAGTGATTCTCAATTCTGGGAGGCACTTGAAGGTCAAGGGGTGCGGGCAGGTTCATGTCTTCATATAAGACAGAATTCAGGAGTGAGCTAAAAGTATGAAGAGAAACAAGATTTATTCAGAAGCTATAGGAATTCTACTCCTCCATAGAGCAGAGGCCACTTCTCCCTGCAGAAGAGAACTAGCCCCCTCGTTCCTCTTGCCTTTCTATTTAAGCAACAGGCTAACAAGGGGAGGGATATTCATGGAAGTGTGGTGTTTTCCTTGAATCAGGGTTGTACCCTCTATTTCTTCATCATCTTGGTTCTAACCTGTAAGAACTTGCTCACCTCTATCCTGATTTCATCAGGCTAATTTGAAACTTTGCTTTCTGACTCAGAAGCATGTAGCAGTGCCCACTTAAAGTAGTAACGCTACTTAATGCTTCTTAAAACAGTACCCGCTAGTTTCCTGTCTCAATGCAGTCCACTCATCTCAGGAATAACCTCTGAGTTGCCACCATGGATGAATAAAACTTCTCAAAATGCCCATCCATTTGCTTCTCCCAAATTAATTTTTTTTTTTTCAGTTGAACTTTAGGGGGGAAAAAACTGTCTAGAACCAGAGACATTATGATATCCTTATTAAATGCATATGTAAAAAAAATTAAATCATCACTACATTTCATGGCTGATACAGCTACGAGACTTGTAACTTTAAAACATAGAGAAGGATATCATAGCTCATATCAATATCCATTTTAATATATATGACTGCATTTTGAGTACTTGAGAATCTCTTTAAAAGTTTGCTTATCTACAAAAGAACTTGACTTCTGGAGAATTTGAGATTTGACAAAATGAAAACAGAAATTTTTATAATTGTTATCTTGTGATAGTAAGAATGGAAAATAGGCAATAGAGTCAAAGGTAGGTCTGAATAGAAAAAAGTAAAAGTTTTTTTTTTTTTTTTGAGACAGAGTCTCACTTTGATGCCCTACAGTGTAGGGTCACAACTCACAGCAACCTCAAACTCTTAGCTTCCAGCGATTCTCTTGCCTCAGCCTTCTGAGTAGCTGGGACTACAGATGCCCACCACAATGCCTAGCTATTTTTAGAGATAGGGTCTGCTCTTTCTCAGTCTGGACTCGAATTCCTGAGCTCAAGCAATGCACCCACCTTGGCCCTTGGCCTCCCAGAGTGTTAGGATTACAGCTGTGAGCCACCATGCCTGGCTTGTAAAAGATGTTTTAAAATGGAAATAGGGAGACTTCCAGTTTCTGATTTCAACATTGAAAGAGATCAGAATCTGTTTTTCCCACCCTTGCAAAATGTAAAAGCTGGAAAAACTGAAACTAAATGACTTTTCTTGAACTCACTAGACAAATGAGTTTGTAGGGCTAAGTATCCCCCTGAGACCTGAAGAGACCTGACATCTCACCCCTGAGATGTACTTTCCTAGAGCAAAAGATGCTGGATCCCATATTTGGTAGGAACATATAAATAGTCGTTTTGACCAATTACTAGAAGTTGAGTGTGGATTAGCAGAGAGTGAGGAACTTCCTGAACTTTTAATCTAAGAGACCATCCCCTCCATCTCACATATATTCCCTACACTTTACTTCTAAGAGCCTCACCAGGTTTGCATGAGCATGATCCAAGAAAGATGGCCTCATAGCCTTGGCAAGGGTAGTAGGAGAACAATCATTGGGAAACTTGCCTAGAGTCTTCTCCCTAACAAGGACATCCTCTCCAAGAGGCCTTGCTCCAGCCCCTTTCGGTTTTTCTGAGGGTGAAGGAGTAATGTGTAGAAGCACTTGTGAAGTTCACAGACCAAAGACATAGGCTACTAACTAATCATCTGAGATTTCACTAGGGAATATTTCCTCTCCCCTGCACTTCACTTCCACACAAAGAGGACTCCAGGATAACAGTAATAGCTTGCAACTGCATGAGCTGCAGGAAACAGACTCTTAGCAGGAAGAATGCTTAGGAAAGGTTGAAATCAAGACAAGAGACAAAAACCAGTATGTTAGAGAAACTAGTAATCTTGGATATAAATAAATAAACAAAAAAACAAACAAATATATATATATATATTAAACAAAGCTCAATTCCTAACTAGATCAACATTATATCTTCGCACTGGATGTCTGTTTATGCAATTTCCATTATGCGATACAAAATGTTTGGTTTTCAACAGAAAATTATTAGGCCCTGCCAAAAGGTGATAAAAAGCATATTCTGAAGAGAAAAAGTGAGCATCAGCACCAGACTCAGATATGACACAAGGGTTGAAATTATCAGGCATGCAATTTAAAATAAAGTTGGTTAAAATGTTAAGAGCCCTAAAACAAAAAAATAAAAAGAAGTAGCCAACATGCTACACACACAGGCTGAGAGAAGAAAATTCTTAAGAAAGGATGAAAAGGAAATGCTAGAGAATAAAAACGTTGTAATGTTGTCTTCCAATCTGTAGGTTGTCTGTTTACTTCCTTGACTATTGTTGTGCAGAAACTTTTAATTCAATTAAGCCCCACTTACTTATTTTGGTTGTTGCTGTATTTACCATTTGGATCTTAGTCATAAGTTCTTTATTGCAGCCAATGCTTAGAAGAGTTTTTCTTACATTTTCTTTTAGAATTTTTACAGTTTAAGGTCTTACATTTAAGTCTTTACTCCATCTGAGTTAAGTTTTATGTATGATGAGAGATAGGGATCCTGTTTTCTTCTTCTGCATGTGGCTACCCAATTTTCCTGCAGCATTTATTGATCAGGGCATCCTTTCCCCCGAGTATGTTTTGTCTGCAGTGCCAAAAGTCAGTGGGTTATAACTATATGACTGTATTTCTGGATTGTCTGTTTCACTGGTCTGTCTCTACCTTTATACCAGTACCAGATGTTGTGCTGACTATAGACTTATAGTACAATTTGAGGTCAGAGAACATGATAGCTCTGAATTTTTTCTTTTTGCATAGAACTGCTTTGGCTATTTGGGCTTTTTTACTGTACAAATAATTTTTCTAGATCAGGATTAATTTATCTATATCTTTGAAAAATGACATTGATATTTTGATAGGAATTATGCTGAATCTGGAAATCACTGTGGACTATGTGGACAAACTGTACATCCAAAAAAGGACTAATATCCAGAATCTACAAAGAATTCAAACTAATCAATAAGAAAAAACTAATAACCCTATTAAAAAATTAGGCAAAAGACATGAACAGAATTTTTTTTTTTTTTTTTTTTTTTTTTTTTTTTTTTTTTAGGCAATCACTAATTGCTTTATTTGTCTCATGTTGGCATAATCTGTCTGCAGCTTAACCACCTGAGTTCTTTGGGACTTCTTAATGGCTAATTCAAACTATCCAGTGGTTGATACCAACATGACTAAAAAATGGAAGTG
>CAUYPK010007943.1:0-25821 GCA_963574355.1 Loris lydekkerianus | reverse complement strand
AAAATGGGAAAGAGGAAGTAAGGAGACAAGAAACCAAAAATATTTAGAATGGCACAAAAAGTTATATGCATAAACTTCTTTCTGTTATTAAATCTAGCTATAAGTTTCCTAAGTCCAGTTATCAAGTTAAATTGTGTAGGATAGAAGAGAGAGGCCCGCTGGAATTTCCCTCAGGAGTTCACGGCTTCCGTCTGAGAGGTCCTGGGTTTGCGCTGGGGGAGCCCTTTTTTGAATGAGGGCTTGGGTGGGCTAGGTTCCCTGCTGGCTCCGGTTCCACTGGTCCCTGCAGAGTGAGCCTGGCCCCATTCACTCGTGTTTTCTGGTGCCTGGGGCGGAACACTCTGATACCTAGAACCAGATGAATACCACGAACTGTTTCTGTAATGACCCACATTGTCATGTCGACCTTGGTTCGTAGGGTCATTGGACTTTTGGCCTTGTGGCCTGTAGCCTGTCCTCCTAGTCTGTTCCCCGGCAATACCTCCCGAGGCGGCTGGTAGGGACGGCTACTGGAGTTTGCTATGGCTGGAGGAGTCTCGCCTGGTGTAGTGTTTTTCTTGTTAGCACTTGTAAGGCTGGGAGCAGAGGCACAGGTGGAAGGGGAAGCAGCAGAGGCATCACTCGAGCTACTCAAGGATACAGATGTAACTGAGCTACATCGGGATCTGGTTGAATAGCTATTCTTTGGATGGTACGCTTGTCCAAAGGAATCAATGCTCTTTTTTAGGGTCTCCACATGAACTGGGCTACTCGCCCCATATTCTCGTTATATTTACATTCACTAACGAAGTGCTTGATATCAGCTCTGAGCTCAACCAGTTGCTCCTCTGACAATCGAACAGCCACATCAGTCATCTTCTTTAGAAGTTCAGCTTTCTTTTGTCGGCTTAGCAAAATTTCCATTGCTTCAGCTTTCACTTTGTCCATTTCATCAAGCAATGCCACTTCTCGATCCATTAAACAGCTCTGCAATTCAGCAAAAGCTTGTTTCATTTTCTTAATGGAAGCATCCATCTCTTCTTTAACTACAACTCCATACCATGCAAGAGACACTGTACAGCGTTGGAGGTCTTTTATCGATTTTTCAATATTGGAACCTAACTTTTTATTGGTGGAGGAGAAGGGAACATCTTGCATCCTCAGATTTGAAAAGTGAGGTGACGTGGTAGGTCTTGAGAGAGATTTGGCAGCATTCCTGGATTGTTGAGAATTCTGAATAGAGTACATAGTCAAAGACTTGGACCCCAACTCAGAGACACCATTCTCCTGCATGGATACTGTTCTATCCAGCATATCTGGTGTGGCAGACTCAGGATCCTCCAGTTCTCTGGCATCTGTTGACAGTGTCTCCAAACCTTCACTGAGTGAGTCCACAGACTCAGTATCATTGATGGCACCATTGACATGGTAACCATTAATACCACCTTTCTCTGAGGAAGACATAGACTGTTCCTCCTGAATGGAAACTGATTTACTGGAATCTGGGATACTGTTACTTCTGTCTGCTGCAGGTTTTGGTTTGCTTTTCTTCTTTTTGTTCTTTTTCTTGCCTGTTACTGTCCATTCTTTGAGTACTTCACTGGCACTACCTTCCATGAATGCTTGTACTATTGTGTGGATAATTGTCCACACAATTATCAAAGTGCTGCAAAACCAAGATGATTTCATTTTTGCTTTTATTGGGAACTATTGCACGCACTGCGTTTATCTTCTCTTTCATGTTCTCGAAAGCTCCTCTCTGAGCCAGTACAGTATTGGACTGCAAATCAAAAATGAATCCTGATGAATCCTTCTGGCTTTTTTTCCTAGACATTGCAGTTTCTTTGATCTCAAAAAATACAGAGGAAAAGTATCCGTTTGCCTTGTGTAGGTATCTTTGATTTATGTGGGCAACAGAAGTCTGTAATTAGAAGTCATAAATACAAAATCCTGGTTGTTGGAAATTCTGTTCACTGCTGTTAATCTCCTTTCCTTCTCTTGTATCAACTGCTTGTCAAAAAGTATCATTGTAGGCATTCATTCCTGTCTCTTTTTCCAGGAAGAGTCTCAGACTGGGCCCTCGACAGTCGCCACAGTAGCCGCTTCGGGGTCTGAGAAGAGGGAAGATCCTCTACCTCCTTTTCCTCCTCTTCTCAAAATCCACTCTTACCCTCTAGTGACCCAGGGGTCCTCAAACTAAGGCCCGCAGGCCACATGCTGCGGTGTGATTATATTTGTTTCAGTTTTGTTTTTTACTTCAAAACAAGATATGTACAGTGTGCATAGGAATTTGTTCATAGGTTTTTTTTTTAATTATAGTCTGGCCCTCCAACGGTCTGAGGGACAGTGAACTGGCCTCCTGTTTAAAAAGTTTGAGGACCCCTGCGTCAGACCCAGCCACTCAGCAACCCTCAGACAGTCCTATGCGTTCTTATCTTTGATCCCCAGCTGGGAGTGATGCTTCACTTCTGACCTCCTGCCATGTTGTTCTCATTTTTAACAGTTTGCTTGTTGCACACAGATTCGCAGAAGAGCCCCCTACCAGTCTTCTGAGTGTTGGGGCATGGAGAAGACCTTAGGAACCTCAAATGCATCACACTATAAACCACAGTTGCTTGAGGAACACTAGTTTCATGAATGTGGTGAGAAGCTGACAGGGATCTGAATGAAGATAGTTAGGTTGCAGTGGGCAAGGAGAGTAGGAATGAATGGTAAAGACTGAAAAAAAAAACAGAGAATCTGGAGGCTGATTACATCTGGAGTGTGGGTGGAAGGAGGAGGAAATCAGTGATTTAAATTTTAACTCTGAGTTTCCAGAGAGATTATAGAAATAAGAGGGGTGTGGTTGGGATTGATGCACGTTGAGGAAATCTCATTTTTTGGCTACTACCCAGCAACTGAACTCCTTTCCCATGTTTGAGGAAATCTGATATTTCTATGAATTTCAGTGGGAGGTGGAGTTTTGTTTCCCACAACAGATGATGTAAAGGCCAGATACGGTCTTTGATCCTTGTCAGCTATGGTGTGGGCTTGTCACTTAAACTTAGGCTTTAATTAGACTTTAATCTGGAGCAAGCAATATCAGCCAGCAAAAAGTGTTTAGGCCTTGTCCCATGTGCCCTCATCCACTGCCTCATTCCTGGAGGTGGGTTCCGTTGCTGAAGTCCTGTCCTTTGCTACCTTCATTGATTCCTGTCCATTTTCTGATGGTTCTCCAGCCTTTCTGACAACGCTTTGAATCACCTGATGTCTTTTTAGCAAATTCCTTTTCTATTTATTTTGTTTTTATTTATTTTTGAGACAGAGTCTTGCTTTGTTGCCTTGGTGTCACAGCTCACAGCAACCTCAGACTCTTGGGCTCAAGCGATTCTCTTGCCTCAGCCTCCCTAGTAGCTGGGACTACAGGTGTCCACCACGACGCCCGGCTATTTTTTGTTGCAGTTGTCATTTTTGTTTAGCTGGGTCAGGCAGATTTGAACCTGTCAGCCTCAAACCTGTATGTGGCTGGTGCCATAACCACTGTGCTCCTTTTCTTTTCTTTCTTTCTTTCTTTTTTTTTTAGAGACAGTCTCACTTTGCTGCCCTTGGTATAGTGCTGTGGCGTCACACAGCTCATAGCAACCTCCACCTCCTGGGCTTAGGTGATTCTTTTGCCTCAGGCTCCCGAGTAACTGGAGACTACAGGCGCCCGCCACAACACCCGGCTATTTTTTTTTTTATTTCTTTGCAGTTTGTTTTTTGGCTGGGGCTGGGTTTGAACCCGCCACCTCTGGCATATGTGGCCGGTGCCCTACTCCTCTGAGCCACAGGTGCTGCCCAACCTGGCTATTTTTCTGTTGCAGTTTGGCCAGCGTCTGGTTTGAACCCACCACCCTCGGTATATAGGGCCAGAGCCCTACTCACTGAGCTACAGGCACCTCCCTGTGCTCCTTTTCTATTTAAATAGCTAGAATTGAATTTTGTATTTTTGCCACCAAAAACCCTGACCCAGCAGGTGGGGTGGCTCACGCCTATAATCCTAGCAGTCTGGGATACTGAGGTGGGTACATTGCCTGAGCTCATAGGTTTGAAATCAGCCTGATCAAGACCAAAAGAAAACAGCTTTCCTTTCTTTTCTTCTCTTTTGTCTTTTCTCCTTCTCATCTCCTCTCTTCTCCTTCCCTTTTTCCTTCCCCTCCTCTCCTTTCTTTCTTTTTGCTTAACCCCTTCTTTTTTTTTTTTTTGCAGTTTTTGGCTGGGGCTGGGTTTGAACCTGCCACCTCTGGCATGGGGTGCCGGTGCCGGTGCCCTACTCCTTTGAGCCATAGGTGCTGCCCAGCTTAACCACGTCTTTAACTTATACTGTAAAAAAATTGTTTTTGAGATAGAGTCTCACTCTGTTACCCTGGCCAGAGTGCTGTGGTGTCATCATAGCTCACTGCGACCTCCAATTCTTGGGCTCAAGCGATCTTCCTGTCTCAGCCTCCCAAGTAGCTGGAACTGTATGGACCTGCCACTATCACTGGTTAATGATTGTGTATTTTGAGGTTCACATTTTTTACTTTATTATAAAAATTTCAAACATTTACAAAAGTAGAGAGACTCACATAATGGACACCCATATACCCATCACTCAGATGTGATAATTCATAACATTTCATCACATTTGCTAAAATGTTTCAAAACAAATCTTAGCCCTCTTATCATTTTTCCTTTTTACATCTAAAAATCACGGTTTTTGAAAACATTTCCTACATAATTACAATGTCATTACACACCTAATAACAATTATTAATTCTTTGGTAGCAACTAATATCCAGTTCATAATTGTTTCCCCAGTTGTGTAAAAAACAATTGTTTAATTCTCAATCCAAGGTACTGCATTTCATTCATATGTCTTTTGATCTCTTAATCTAGAATAGTCTCTCCTTCCCTTTTTAAAATCACTGGATTATTACTATTTGAGACAGAGCCTCAAGCTGTCACCCTGGGTAGAGTGCTGTGGCATCACAGCTCACAGCAACCTCCAACTCCTGGGCTCAAGCGTTTCTCCTGCCTCTGCCTCCCAAGTAGCTGGGTCTACAGGCCCCCACCACAACGCCCGGCTATTTTTTGGTTTCAGCCGTCATTTTGTTTGGCGGCCTGGGCTGGATTCAAACCCGCCAGTTCAGTCATATGTGGCTGGCGCTTGAGCCACAGGCACAGAGCCAAGTCATTGGATTATTAAAAATATAAAATTCAGTTGGACATGGTGGCTCACGCCTGTAATCCTAGCACTCTGGGAGGCTGAGGCGGGTGGATTGCTTGAGCTCAGGAGTTTAAGACCAGCGTGAGCAATAGCAAGACCCTGTCTCTCCTAAAAATGAAAAACAGGCAAGAGGATCACTAAATGAGCCCAGGAGTTTGAGGTTGCTATGAGCTATGATGCCACAGCATTCTATCCAGGGTGACAGCGTGAGAATCTGTCTTAAATAAATGAGCCTTGGCGCCCATAGCTCAGTGAGTAGGGCACCAGCCACATACACTGAAGGTGGCAGGTTTGAGCCTACCCAGGCCTGCTAAACAACAATGACAACTGCAACTAAAAAAAAAAAGGGCCGGGTGTTGTGACAGGTGCTTGTGGTCCTAGCTACTTGGGAGGCTGAGTCAAGAGAATCACTTGAGCCCAAGAGTTTGTGATTGCTGTGAGATGTGACGCCACGGCACTCTACCGAGGGTGACATAGACTCTGTCTAAAAAATAAATAAACAAATAAAAATGAACGAATGAATAAATAAAACATGTAAGTTGCTAGGCAAAATAATGACCATTCTGGATTTGTCTGGTTGCTTCATCATAGTATCACTTCATTTATTCCTCTGTCCAAGTTTGAACCCACGACCCTCAGTATATGGGGCCGGTGCCCTACTCACTGAGCCACAGGCACCACCCTGAACCTGTGAAATTTTTTAAAAAAATTCAAACATTACGGCCAAACTACAGCTTGGACTTTACCTACCAAATGCAGACAATGTAACATTATCATCTGTACCTTCATATTAACCTGAAAAAAAAATTGGATTGGCAGCCTGTGGCTCAGTGATGAGTAGGGCACCGGCCCCATATACTGAGGGTGGCGGGTTTAAACCTGGCCCCGGGGAACTGCAACAAAAAAATAGCCAGGCGTTGTGGCGGGCACCTGTAGTCCCAGCTACTCGGGAGGCTGAGGCAAGAGAATCCCCTAAGCCCAGGAGATGGAGGTTGATGTGAGCTGTGTGACACCACAGCACTCTACCAAGGGCAATAAAGTGAGACTCTGTCTCTACAAAAAAAATAAATACACTGGTGGTGCCTGTGGCTTAAAGGAGTAGGATGCTGGCCCCATATGCTGGAGATGGCGGGTTCAAACCCAGCCCTGGTCAAAAACTGCAAAAAAAAAAAAAAAAAAAAAGTTAATTAAAAAAAAAATTGGCTTATTGGTGGAGCCAATTTATTCCACCTCCTGATGAGGTGGAATATACAGTGGGTGGCTCTGTGCCCAGAACCTTGGAATTGCTTGGGAAGCTTGGACAACTGTTGATGTCTGGGACCCCTCTTCACTGATGATTTTTTTTTCATCAGTGGGCCAGGTTTGAATCCGCCACCTCCGATATATGGGGCTGGCGCCCTATTCCTTTGAGCCACAGGTGCCACCTGATTTTTTTTTTTTTTTTTTTTGAGAGAGAGTCCTGAGTAGGTGCTGTGGCATGATAACTCACAGCGACCTCAAGCTCTTGAGGCTCCCATATGATGCCATGGCACTCTAGCAGGGGGACAAAGTGGGACTCTGTATCAACCTCCCCCCCAAAAAAAAGAGTCAAAAGCACAAGTGTCAAATATGAGCACTGTCTTTTTTTTTTTTTCTTAGAAGGGGGAAAAACATTGATTCTGGGAGCTGCTTCGAGTTTTTTTCTGCTATGGAAAACTGTCCTATTTGTATTATATTTAACTTAAAAAGTTTCTTCATGCCTTTACTTTAGTGAAGAAAATGTGATAAACGAGGAAAGACGTCTTCAGTTGTGGACATTGAAGTGTGAGGTTGTGGACATTTCAGGGAAGGAGACCCTGCAGCCCGGGTTGAAGGTGATGGCATCTCTGAGTGATGTGAAGGAGTAGAGTGGGGTGAGGGGGAAAAATAGAATAAGAGTGAATGATCAGGGTAGGGAGTGGTGGTTAAAAAAGGCCAGAGATGAAATAAGGATCATTTGGCAGTTGAGCTGGTCATTTTGACAGAACTGTGCACCATTCAGGGCAATCCTCAGGGAGAAGGCACGGAGGGAGCGAAGAGGTATAGTTGGGTGACGTGGTTAGAGACGTGAAGGCCAGAGGCCGAGGGAGTGTTAGGAAGAAGAGGGTGTTTATGGGGCCAAGAGATTTCAAAAAGCCACGGGGAATAGGGAGGAGAAGAGACTACTGGATCTAACAGCACTGGGGCCTGGAGACCTGGGATGTGTGCAGCCATAGGAGCTGCAGGGGTGCAGGAGGGAGGCAGGGCGAGGCAGCCAGTGAGTGAATGCAGAGGGAGAGAGGAGCGAGACCCAGGAAGATGGAGAGAAGCTGCCCGTGGGGAAGCAGGGAGGAGGAGGGGAGCCTCAATGGCTGCTCACTCCGGAGGCAGAAAGGGGGCTGGGGGCCTGAGGGAGGAAGCACCAGATCAGAGACAGGTAGACAGGAGAGGTGCAGGGCAAATGCAAATGCAGCATTAAAAAAGCGGACCCTCTTCCACTGTAACCTAAGCTGAGTGGTCCCGAGGATACTCAGAGATTCTGAGTCTTCCCCTGGAAAATGCATAGGCCTTAACATTTTAGAGGGAAGTTGGGGAGTTTTGTAAAGAGAATGAAGGGCAGCGTGGTCTGAGGCCATTGTGTACCTCTAGGCCCTGGTCCTGCTCCCTGCGCTGCTGGGATGTGCTTGTGGGGTCTCTTCATCAGGCCTAATGCAACTGGGGTCTCCTGCCATTTGGGGAACTAACAGAGAAGGTCATGACATTCTGTCAGCAGAGGCACCCCTGGCCAGAAACAAAAGAATCTAGAGTGTACGTATGTGTGGCGCTGGCAGTGGTGGGAGTGTTAAGGTAATTAAATAATCCGAAATAATTTCCATTGAACTTGGGAATGAAGCTTGACATTCTCACTTGGAAAGAGGTGAGTTATGATCCGAGAATTTTTTTTTTTTTTTTGGCTGGGCCAGGGTTTGAACCTGCCACCTCCGGTATATAGGGCCAGCCCCTCCTCCTTTGAGCCACAGGTGCCACCCTCTTTCTTTTTTTTTTGAGACAGAGCCTCAAGCTGTCGCCCTGGGTAGAGTGCCATGGCATCACAGCTCACAGCAACCTCCAACTCCTGGTCTCAAGCGATTCTCCTGCCTCTGCCTCCCAAATAGCTGAGACTACAGGAGCCTGCCACAATGTCCGGCTGTTTTTTGGTTGCAGCCGTCATTGTTGTTTGGCGGGCCCAGGCTGGATTCGAACCCGCCAGTTCTGGTGTATGTGGGTGGTGCCTTAGCTGCTTGAGCCACAGGCACCGAGCTTGAGAATTTATTTCACACCAATTAGGAAGCCACGCAGGGAAAATTCAACTGTAGAAGGATTTTCTTATCCCAGTCTCTTCCTGTCATTCCCTCTACTGGCAGCTTTCCAGAAATTTAGCAGCTGAAAAGGAGTTATACAGGGCCTAATTTAAAGAGAGTGAGTGGTAAGTGAAGGTTGTATTAGTTTTCAGATTTTAATTGGATCTTTAAGATAAGGTATTATGGGATGGCGCCTGTGGCTCAGTGACTAGGGTGCTGGCCCCATATACTAAGGGTGGCAGGTTCAAACTCGGCACCAGCCAAACTGCAACAAAAAAATAGCTGGGCCTTGTGGCAGGCACCTGTAGTTCCAGCTACTAGGGAAGCTGAGGCAAGAGAATTGCCTAAGCCCAAGAGCTGGAGGTTGCTGTGAGCTGTGATGCCACAGCACTCTACCAAGGGTGACAAAGTGAGACTCTGTCTCTAAAAAAAAAAAAAAAAAAAAA
This sequence comes from Loris lydekkerianus, assembly GCA_963574355.1. Taxonomy (NCBI): domain Eukaryota; kingdom Metazoa; phylum Chordata; class Mammalia; order Primates; family Lorisidae; genus Loris; species Loris lydekkerianus. The sequence continues at coordinate 16,831 of CAUYPK010007943.1, read as the reverse complement.
AAGGTATTATGCTCACTATATAAATTTCCTAAAATTTGCATTTCTTTCTATGCTTTCCTGTGTCTTGGTTAAGTTGGTGCAAAACTATACTGGACATATACCACAGTGACAATCCAGATGGCTACGACAGCAGATGGATGTGGATGAGGGAATCTGAGCTGGTTTAGAGCTGGGCACTTGCAGGTTCTACTTATGTTGAAGCTTCTCTATTGGGATCTAGATCTAAGGAAAAAAGTGAGTTAGACACTCATGTGGACTCCAGGATGATTTTCCTCTTATAATTTCCCTCTCTTTTATTCCTTTCTTACTCTTTTTATTACTTGTTCTAGGAGCCACTAAAATTCTTTGGTTTTTGGCTTTCCTATAGTTTTGCTTTACATAATCTGTAGGGCATCCTAACCTTCTAAGAAGAGGTAAGACTCTAATTCTGAGGTCCCACCTGGGGCAGGGCCTAGAAATCTGTAAACTCAGTAATCTACCTAGGCAAGCTGGATTCAAAAGAACTAGTTCTTAATAGATGAGGGAACCAAGGCTTGCTGAGGGTAACTGGTCTAAGATGACTTGGTGATTTAGGGCAGGGATGGGACCAGAGGGCAGCGTCCTGTTCTGACCATGGTGCCTTTCCCCTAAAGAGGATGTGTCATGCCAGGCTTTGTGGTGTGACACCCTCATACCCATCTAGCATGGTTCTAAACGAGCACGGATGCGTGCTTAGTACTCAGTGCACATGTCAGGCAGGGTGATCTTTTTCCTTTGCTTCCTCCGGCTCCCACGCCTTCTCTGGATGCACAGAACTACCATGCAAATAAACTTGTTTTTCTCAATATTTGTGCAAGTGTAGAGACATGAAACTCAGATTGCCTCATCACAGAGCTGCCTTACCAGAGATCTGTATCTTGTTTATTTACCGACAGGACTGACACATTCGAAACCATCAGCGGTGCTCTGGCATGGGTGGGAGAGGCTGCTGCTGCTGTTGGACAGCCCACTGCTACCTTCCAAGGCCCAGGACACGTTCAGGGCAGACAGTGAAGTTCCAATTCATGACAGCGAGGTGGGGAACAGACTCAAAACAGGACAGAAACTCCCCCTTCATCTGTCACCCAGTAAGGCCTCCAGAATGGTGGCCAGATTAATTAAGAAACCAAAACAAAAGGCGCTTTGTACATCTGCTGCAACAGGCGTTTTAGAACATGATATGCTTTACCTGCCCAGTAGACCTTTGGCAGGAGTGGAGGTGTCTTCACAGGTAAGGAAGTGTAACTTTAATGGGTAGGAAGGAACTTAAATTTATTTGGTGGCTTACCTTTCCACTTCCAAACTCTATGCCTTTTGCTAGCCAAAGGGCAGCTTCCAGAACTATGTTGGCTCAGCCCTTCCTAGAGTGGGTAGAGCTGGGGTGGTCCCTGTAGTTGGTCCACTTAGGCAATGACCATCTCAGCTTAGTTTCTTTTCCCCCTCTGGATCTGGATCTCTGATGTCAATTGGCCCCAAACCCACTGGTTACTTAGTCCCAGGAAGGACCATGTCATGGAGGGCTTCCCCCACTCCCTTTTTTAGGCTTGTCAAATGAAGCAGTGGGATTGGAAAAGGAACAAATCTGTAACTAGTTGTGATCAATTATTTGTAAACACAACTGCACTCAGACCAGCCACACTTTTAGTTTTGGTTTCTTTTCTTTTCTTTTTTTTTTGAGATGAAGTCTTACTATGTTGCCCAGGCAGCACTTGAATACCTGGGCTCAAAGGATCCTCTTGCCTCAGCTTCCTGAGTAGCTGGGACTATAGGTGTGCAGTAGCTTGCTGATCCTTCCTTAAATGAGGGCAGCCCTGGTTGGAGATATTTCACATGAACCCCAATTAGATGGGGCCTCTTGCTGCATTCTGCTGAGTTTAATCCTGCCATAGGAAGTGGCTCAGCTGCGACACAGCAGGGAGAGGGCCACATCACACCTGCCTCCTATGTACCCAACCTAAGGCTCTGCTTCGCGACTGATGGTGAAGCAGACGACACAGATGTCACAGTTTATCATGCTGGGTGTTTAGAAAGCAAGCACACTAAGTATCAGAGAGGACTCTGGGGGTAAGGAGTACATATCATGCTGAAAAGCGAAATATGCCCTTGGTACTCATCTCTGTGTGGGATAAACTCACATCCACATATGCACAGACAATGAGCAGAGAGGTATAGACTCCCAGACCCACATGCTCTGCTTGGGGCCCAGCTGAATGTTCCCTGCCTCAGCCTTGCTTATTCTGCCTCTGTGAGGTCACAGTTCCTGTTGTACCAGAGAGAGTAGGGCTATCTACACTGGGCTCTGCCTACTAGGCAGAATGCATCCCTGGAGACTTTGAAGGTTTTGTTATGATTTATAGGCATCTGAGGTGTAGGTCCGTACACGAAAGCTGAAATAGTCAACATGAAAGCGACAGTAGGAGTGACCCCTCACTGACTCTGGGACTCAAACCTCAGGCCCAGGGAGCCTTGGATGGCTGTTATAGAATTATGAATAAACTGGGAAAGATCCAGTTCAAAAGCCAGTATATATTTGCTGGAAATATGGGTCTGTGTGCCTTCAAAAGAGCGTACTACTCCCTGAGGGAGATGTGCACAGTTCGTTACCACATAAATAGGAACTAGAGGTGCTGGCTGCACTCAGTAGAAAACTAGCAGCATTATTCTGGGCCCTGGGGCATTCCCCAGGGGTCCTCAGCACGAGGCCTCTCTTTTGGGGGAGGAGTATGCCTGTTCAGCAGAGCTATAACTCATCCATCATGGCCAGCAAATCATCCCCCTTGCTGGTGCTTGATCTTGGCTGCTCTGTGATCTCAAACTCCCCCATAATCCGAGCCAACTCTTCATTCCGCTGCTGGTCCTGTCAGAGAAGGGAGAGGAGAAAATGAATGAGGAGGATGTGTCCTCACTGTTGTCTCTCTGTGCAGTAGGCATTTAGTTTTTCACCCCATCACTGTGATGCATTTCACCTGCTTGTTATAGGCTGAATACAGAATAAAAAGGGGTCTTTGAAGTTCAAGGTTATCATGAGAGGGGAATAAGATTTGATGCTGTGTAATCCCCAATACGCACCTGGGTAGCCTGTATGTTGATAACTTCATAGGACAACTCTTCTGGTCTGGTTAGCGCTGCTTGTCTAGATGAGACAGTAAAGACACAGGTCCAAAGTTAGGGTTCTCTCCCTGCTAGTATGGCAAACTGGCTCTTGATAATTTGGCAACCTGTTTTTCCTGCCTCATCTTCTGCCATTGCCCTTCAGCTTTCTCTTCCATGTCTAGAAAGTCAAGTTCTTTTTTTTTTTTTTTTTTTTTTAAGACAGAGTCTCACGCTGTTGCCCTGGGTAGAGTGCTGTGAGCATCATAGCTCACAGCAACCTCCAACTCTTGGGCTCAAGCGATCCTCTTGCCTTACGTTTTCTATTTTTAGTAGAGATGGGGTCTCACTCTTGCTCAGGCTGGTCTCGGACTTTTGAGCTCAGGCAATCCACCCTTCTTGGCCTCCCAGAGTGCTAGGATTACAGGTGTGAGCCACTGTGGGGCTGTTATGTTCTTTTATATCTCTGTGCCTTTGTACCTTTGCACACACTAAAACCTGAAAATGATGCTTTTTTTCCTTTCCTCTGCTTGGCAAACTCTAAGACCCAGATCAGATGCCACTCTTTAAATTTGCCGGTGCAAAGTCAGTCACTGTGTCCTCAATTAGAGTATTCACGACATGACTGAACTCACTTAAGTACTTGTTCATTTTCCCACTAGCTGGGAGCCTATAGGTGTTATACTCCATCTTTATGTCCCCAGTATTTAGTACATGTACCTGCCATACAGAAGTAAACAAAAAAAGTTAGTTTAATGAATGGGGAAAGAGAAGGCAACCCTCACCCCAAATATTTGGTTGGGGGAGGATCAATGAGATAATGCATGCAAAAATGTTCTGTAAACTATAGAGAACTATATAAATCTTGGTGAATTACTATTGCTATTGGTTGGGTGACACTATCTAATCCCAAAGAAATCAAGTTCCAACCTCCCTCAGGTTTCCTAACAGACTTTTCTTTCCTTTTCTTTTTGAGACAGTCTTACTCTGTTGTCCAGGCTAGAGTGCCATGGCATCAGCCTAGCTCACAGCAACCTCAAACACCTGGGCTCAAGTGAGCCTCCTACCTTAGCCTCCCAAATAGCTGGGACTACAGATGGTGCCACAAGGCCCGGCTAATTTTTCTATTTTTAGTAAAGATGGTGTCTTGGTCTTATTTAGGCTGGTCTTGAACTCCTTTTTTTTTTTTTTCCTGAGACAGAGCCTCAATGTTACCCTGGGTAGAGTGCCGTGGCACCACAGCTCACAGCAACCTCCAACTCCTGGGCTTAAGCAGTTCTCTTGTCTCAGCCTCCCAAGTAGCTGGGACTACAGGCACCCACCACAATGCCCAGCTATTTTTGGTTGTAGTTGTCATTGTTGTTTGGCAGGCCCAGGCTGGATTAGAACCCGCCAGCTCGGTGTATGTGGCTGGCATTTTAGCCACTTGAGCTACAGGTGCCAGGCCCTGGTCTCCAACTCTTGAGCTCAAGTGATCCTCCTGCCTTGGTCTCCCAGAGTGGTAGGATTACAGGCGTGAGCCACTGTGGCCAGCCTAGAATTCTTTTTTTGTTAATGACTCCAGAATGTTCAGGCCATCAAATCCTGCTAGATTTTTAAACTAGGTTTTTGTGTTTGTTGATATTTCTTTCTTTTTTTTTTTTTTTGAGACAAGAGTCTCATTTTTTCACCCTTGGTAGAGTACTGTGGTGTCATAGTTCATAGTAACCCCAAACTCTTGGGCTCAAGTGATTCTCTTGCCTCAGCCTCCCAGGTAGCTGGGACTACAGGCGCCTGCTGCAACACCTGCTTATTTTTAGAGATGGGTCTTCCTCTGGCTTAGGCTGATCTCAAACCTGTGAGCTCAGGCAATCCACCTGGCTCAGCCTGCCGTTGTGTTAGCTTGTTGTGATTTTTACATTTGTATTTGAGTGTCACTGGTTTGTAATGTCCGTTTTTGGGTTCTTATCACACTTGGGATTTTTATATATGTCTTTCTTTCCTTTTTTTTGCAGTTTTTGGCAGGGGCCGGTGGGGTTTGAACTCACTACCTCTAGTATAGAGGCTGGCACCCTACTCCTTGAGCCACAGGCATATATAATGGATTTTTATATATGTCTTTAAAGAAAAAAGTTTAAAACATACTCTTCTTCTTCATCAGTGGTAAAGAGATTCAACCGGAATCCTGGCTCTGGGCCACTGGGTTTCTTAATCTCCATCCCTCCCATCAGCCTGGCCAAGAAATTCAGTTCTTCTTTAGCAAGAGGGTTGGGAGCAATGCTTTCCTGCAGAAACAATTGCATGAGTTTTAGCCACATAAATGTGATCACATTTCCTGCTAAGACCTGAGACCCAGGGTGGTATTATCATATAATAAAGCAAAATAATAACTATTTCTGAGTCCAAATAAAGCATAGGAACCTGGTTTAATCAAAAGACAAATCATCCATGTCAGAAGCACAGGGAATTTAGCAACACAAACCAGATTTTCATACTTTTAAGATGAGTGGAGGGCCTCAGGGATCCACATTTCTCCTCAAACTACCTTCCTCCTTGAAGAACTTTGCTTCCTCTTCAGTTGCCCAGTTCCCTCAGCATTGAGGAAGCCTCAGTCAAGTCTCCAACAGCGCTCACTCCAGAAGCACTGCCATACTGCCCTCAAGTGGCGACGGTCGGGAACACACCCTCAGATCCATTTTCTCCTCTCAAGGTCCTCACCCCATGTCAGCTTGGCCCCTTCCTTCTAACCCAGGCTTCCTTGCTCTTTCCCTTCTGTTACTCTGCTACCAGTTACGGTATCTAAAATACAGTTTTCAGATAATTTCTCCTTGACTTGAAACAAACACCTCCTGTCTAAAGAACAAAGTCCAAATCGTTTAAGCCCCTTCCTAGTCAGGCCCCAATGTCCCTCTCCAGTTAAACCTCAGCCAGTGGCCTCAGTTAGCTATGATCCAGACCCATGGAACATATGCCGCCTCCCTGCTCCTCTAAGCATGGTGTGCTTTGTCCCTCTGTGTCCCTGCTCATCCTGTCATCTGGGCCTGCACTCTCATTTCTCCTTCTCTGCTATTTAGTATTTTATCTACTTTGTTTATTTTTTTGAGACTGGGTCTCACATTGTTGCCCAGGCTGGAGTGCAGTGGCATTATCATAGCTCACTGCAACCTTGAACTCCTGGGCTCAAGCAATGTTTGCACCTCAGTCTCCCATGTAGCTGGGACTATAGACATGTGCCACCTTGCTGGGATAATTTTCCTTTTTTTTTTTTTTTTTTGAGACAGAGTCTCTGTTGCTCAGGCTAGAGTGCTGTGATGTCAGCCTAGCTCACAGCAACTTTAAACACTCCTGTGTTCAAGTGATCCTCCTGCCTCAACCTCCCAAGAAGCTGGGACTATAGGCACCTGATACAATGTCCTGCTAATTTTTCTATTTTTAGTAGAGATGGGGTCTTATACTTGCATAGGCTGGTCTAGAACTCCTAAGCTTGAGGGATCCTCTGGCTTCAGCCTCCCAGAGTGCTAGGACGACAGCTATGAGCCACCAAACCCAGCCTTGGGTAATTTTTATTTCTTTTTTTTTTAGATAATTTTAGGGTAATTTTTCTTTCTTTTTTTTTTTTTTTTTGAGAGACAGAGTCTTACTTTACTGCCCTTGCTAGAGTGCCATGACATCACACAACTCACAGCAACCTCCAGCTCTTGGGCTTACACGATTCTCTTGCCTCAGCCTCCCAAACAGCTGGGACTACAGGCACCCGCCACAACGCCCAGCTATTTTTTTTTTGTTGTTGTTGCAGTTTGGCTGGGGCTGGGTTTGAACCCACTACCCTCGGTTATGGGGCCGGTGCCCCACTCGCTGAGCCACAGGTGCCGCCCTGCCTGGGTAATTTTTAAAGTTTTTGTAGAGATGGGTATGTGGGAATCTTGCTATGTTGCTCTTGAACTCAAGTGATCCTCTCAACTCAGTCCCCCAAAGTGCTGGGAGTACAGGTGTGAGTCACTGCAACCAGCCCTATTTTACCCACTTTAGAGCCCAACTTCAATGTCCCTCCTTTGAAAAGTCTTCCTGATCAGTCCCTCCACCCACCCCACTGGACAGGTCATATGATCTTCTGGAACAGCACATTGTTAAGAACACCCAGCTAGCCCCTCTTCCACGCGGTTAGAGTTACTTACTCTTATCACTGTCTTTCCCAGGATTCTATAAGCCCCTTCAGGGTGGGACCATATCTGTGTCAGCTTTGTGTCCCTGGGTACCCAGCCCATTTAAGCGATTTAATAGCTATTTCCTGAATAATTGAATATTCCATGATTTGTCCTATGTCTAGTTGGGAGCTAGTTCACTGAAAATTTTTGAAGATGAAATTCAGAGAAAATAAAATCCTACTTTGAACTTAGCTCCCATACTACTATTTAGGGAAGCATTAAAAAGAGATGCTTTAATGATCAAGATACACACAAGTGCTGGAGTCAGCAACAACAGACCTAATGGCGCTGGTACGATGCTATTACACATGTCCTGGTGTGTGGTTCCTGTTTAATTATGGTGGTTGAGCCAAGCCTAAAATTATCTAACTAGGAGATCAGTGGAAGTCTCCATGAATAGCTACAATTAAAAACCTGTGTGCTTACAAGGCTGAATGGAGAAGATTGCAAACAACAAAAGAAATGTTGGCTACCTTTGAATTCCCACTCCTTTCTCCAGGCAGATTTCTGTTATCTAGAAAGAAGCTGTACAGACAGGGGAGGGAGATATGCTCACCTGTGTCCGTGAGCCTGAATTCTTTGATGCTCCAGACATATGGGTTTCCACAGGCCTATTCACGCTGTACCTGATGTTGACAGAAAATGGTGACATCATCTACTTTCCTTCCACTGAATTCCTTCTAACTCATAAGTGTAGTTCACAGTATTAATTTTGAGACATTAAATAGCACCCAGAAAGGTGCTGTGAGTATAGGATGCAACTAAGTGGGTTTAAACCACTCAAAGTTTATTTCTTCCAAAAGAAAAATACCTGGCGAAGCTGTATGGAAATGTTTCCACTTGTAAAGAGCAGTGTGGCTCACTGGAAAGACATACATCATCACTTGAGGGCCAAGCATGGTGTATTTCTGGATTTGCATTGCAACAAAGGGTATGGCTAATTCTCTGCCATGGCTATTTAAAATTATATACCGTATATATTCAAGGATATAGGTATATATTTTTATTTATTTATTTTTTTTATTGTTAAATCATAGCTGTGTACATTAGTACAATCGCCTGTACCCATTCTAAGATGCACCATTTTTTCTTTTTTTGATACAGACTCTCACTATGTCACCCTTGGTAGAGTACCATGGCATCACAGCCCACAGAAACCTCCAACTCTTGGGCTTAAGCAATTCTCTTGCCTCAGCCTCCCAAGTAGCTGGGACTACAGGCACCTGCCACAACACTTGGCTAGTTTTTTGTTGCAGTTGCCATTGTTGGTTTAGCTGGCCCGGGCTAAACCCGCCAGCCTTGGTGTATGTCTGTGCTACGGGCGCTGAGCCTTTTTTTTTTTGGTTGTTGTTGCAGTTGTCATTGTTGTTTTAGCTGGCCCAGGTCGGGTTTGAACCCTCCAGCCTCAGTGTATGTGGCTAGCACCCTACCCACTGAGCTACAGGTGCTGCCTAAAGTTATGTATCTTTTTGACCTGTTGAGTTGCCTTGTTTGGAGTTCTTGGGTGCCCTTTGAAAATGTCAGGGCCATGCATACCTTGTATCTAAGGGGAAATTACTTCAGTCATCAGCAGGGATTTTCATAGAAGTCAGGCTGTTTTTTTTTTTTTAAATGAAATGACCTCCTTTGGACTTGTTCATTCAGGCAAAGAGAATTTGCTTACATGTTAGTTCCCAGTTTCAGGACTCGGTCTCCGTAAAGTTCAAGAGAACCTTCTTTGTGTGCAGCGACATAGTTTCCACCATGTTTGAATTCCATCTTCTTTACTTCTTCGCCTTTCTTGTTGAACATTCTACACACAGTACAAAGTATGACATAATGGGAGGTTCTCAGAGCTTAGGTAGTCCTGAAGGTTTCTTTGTACCATAGACCAAAAAGGAATTCATGCACTCCTTCAAGATAAAGATGTTGGTTGTGATAATAACAATGCAATTAACAATAATATTTATTGAGCATGTGTCATATGCTAAGGGATCTGTGAGCACTGCAGAGCACTATTACCTTATTTATCCTCACAGTAACCACTTAAGAGATGAGGAAACAAGGCCTGGAGCACTGGGTGACTTGTCTCAAGTCCCTCTGCTAAGTGGCAAAGCCAGGAGTAGAACCTGAGGGGCTCAGCAGTGCTGCCTTCTCTGTAGTGGCCCAGTACTGGTTTCTTGGTGCCCCGAATGCAGCCCCGATAATCACTGTTAAGCATTCACCTGATGAGTCCAGGAACTTCCGTTCCCCAGGGAACAGGCCCGGACACTGGCAACACAAAGCGCCCATTAGAATTCTGAACTCTGTCCTTCAGAAATATGGACACCTGGAAAAAATACATTTATTGTCATGTTTCTTGGTGTGTTTTCAGAAACAAAGATTCTAAGGGTGAAAAGTATGTAGTAATTTGAGAATGTTACCAAGTGAGTTTATAACTCACCATAACTAACATCTGTAGAGTTATACAGTGTTTTTACAACCAGAAGTACTTGCGAGCTGCCCATCAAGCCCTCTGGCGAGTCCCATTTCTCCCATTTTAAAGATGAGGAAGCTGAGGTTGACAGTGAAGTAACTTGTCCAAAGAGAACAATCGTGGCAGGGACAGGATTCAAAACCAACACTGAGGGTCAGGCTTGGTGGCTCATGCCTGTTAATCTAAGCATTTTGGGAGGCCAAGGCAGGTGGATTGCCTGAGTTCACAGGTTCGAGGTCAGCCTGAGCAGAGCGAGACCCTGTCTCTAAAAATAGTAGAGTGTTGTGGTGGGCACCTGTAGTCCCAGCTACTTAGGAGGCTGAGGCAAGAGGATGACTTGAGCCCAAGAGTTTGAGGTTGCTGTGAGCTATGCCGCTGCGGCACTCTACCCAGGGTCACGAAGTGCAACTCTGTCTCAAACAACAACAAAAAAAAAAACAAATCCAAAGTTGACTCCAAATCCCATACCCATTCCTTGGTTCCCTGCTGACTTTCCATGGAGCTGTGAGCCCTGAGTTACAGATGAGGCATCGGCAGCTCAGAGGTTAAGATACATCCTCAAGGTCAGCCTTGGGGAGGGGCAGAGCTGAGGATTTGAACCCTGTGTGTCTGACTCTGGAGCCTGCCTTCTTATCCATGTGCTGGACTGGAGAGGAGAGTGCAACTGGGGCAGGAGGGCCCAGATGGCAATTGAGTTCGGAGCTTTTACATTGTTATTGAAAACACATTATGCTTATTTCTACTCCCTTGTTTGGGTACTCTGTGTTAAGGTTTCAGCCATTCACAGATTAAATCTCATTAAGAGTGTAGCAGTTAATCTGTTTAACTGGGTCTTACCTTCCTCACCTATAAAATTAGATATAAACTTGTAGGTCCTTTAAACTCTAAAATTCTACATGTTTATATTAGTAATATCATCAAAAATAAGCATCTGTTGTGTGCAAGGCAGTGAAAATGCAAAGTGATGAGAAAGTGTAAGCTAGCAGTTTGCCATGCTGATGTTAGACTGACTACGCTTAAATATCAGCTAGGCCACTTTTTTTTTTTTTTTTTTAGACAGAGTCTTGGCTTGGTGCCTGTAGCTCAGCGGTTAGGGTGGCTGGTGGGTTCAAATCCAGCCCGGGCATGCCAAACAATGACAACTACAACCAAAAAGTAGCTAAGTGTTGTGGCAGGCGCCTGTAGTCTCAGCTACTTGGGAGGCTGAGGCAAGAGAACTGCTTAAGCCCAAGAGTTGGAGGTTGCTGTGAGCTATGATGCCACGACACTCTCCCTAGAGCAATAGCTTGAGACTCTGTCCCCCCCAAAAAATAAATAAATAAATAAATAAATAAAATAGAGTCTTACTTTGTCACCCTCGGTAGAGTGCCGTGAAGTCATAGCTCACAGCAACCTCAAACCCTTGGGCTCAAGCAATCCCCTTGTCTCAGCCTCCCAGAGTAGCTGGGAATATAGGTGCCCAGTATAATGCCTGGCTATTTTTAGAGACAGGGTCTTGCCCTAGCTCAGGCTGGCATTGAACTCCTGAGCTGAAGTGATCCATCTGCCTTGGTCTCCCAGAGTGCTAGGATTACAGATGTGAGCCACTGTGCCCAGCCTACAGCCATTTCTTAGCTCTGGGTTTGGGGTAAGTTACACACAACCTTTCTGAGCATCTATTTTCTCTTGGGTAAACTGAGGGTAATCATAATACCTACTCAGTGGGTTAATGTGACAATGAAACCAGGTGATGTGTAAAAAGCAGAGCCTGACATATTGTAAATACTCAGTGATAGCTAATACGCTTAGTATTACAAGTCTAATTCGATATAGAACACAAGCATAAAATGGAAAAAGATCTGGAGGCCAAGGTGGGTGGATTGCCTAAACTTAAGAGTTCAAGATCAGCCTGAGCCACAGCGAGACCACATCTCTAAAAATACCTGGATGTTGTGGCAGGGGACTGTAGTCCCAGCTACTTGGGAGGCTAAGGCAAGAGAAATCGCTTAAGCCCAAGAGTTGGAGGTTGCTGTGAGCTATGATGCTACGGCACTCTCCCAAGGGTAACAAAGACGAAGTGAGACTGTGAGACTGTCTCAAAAAAAAAAAACAAGAGGCAAAAATTTGCTGTGAACAGGGTATGCTAACTAGCAGGTGCATACCAGCTTGCCGAGGAGAATGACTACAGGCATGGGGGCGGTGCCTGGGCTTGCAGGAAGAGGAGGGCCATGGACACACTTCAGAACTAGAGAGGAGCAGGCACAAGCCATGTTTTGGGGGGTGTTCACACTGGTTTGGTCAGAGAGTTTGCTTTAACTTTGAGATTCTGTGACTGACGGAGGTAAGCATAACAATGGAAAAAGAAAATTGGGAGAGAGAAGTGGGAATATCTCATTAACGTATATGCTGGACGCTCTGTTGGCCTAATCTTTACAAGATTGACTATGGCATGGTAGATCTGGAAGGTACACATTTAGGTCCTATGTGTGTGTGTTTGGCCCAAGACTCTGCCCTTGGCTGTATGGGACTGTGGGGACTGTCTACCTGCCCAGCTCCTCTGCAGGCTCTCAACTGATCTATGTGGCTCTCCTGTGCTTTTTTCCTCACTCCACTTCCTTTCCCCAGGTGATTCCATCCACTCCCCTACTCCAGTGCTCACTTCTGTGTGATGGCTCTGGGATCTTGAGCTCCCAGTTAGCCTCCCTCCCTGGGCACCTGACTCATCTATCCTGTTGCCTATGAGACATGCCCCCTGTGGCTCCCATAGGAGGCACCTCCAATTCATCCTGCTTACACGGGGTTCACCTTTGTCTTGCTTCAACTGCTCCTCCTCTGGAGTTCCAAATCTCCGTGAATGACCACCAGGTCACCAGGCAACAATCTGAGTCCCTCTCCCTTAATCTTCCAGCATCTATTTAGTTGCCAAGCCTTGCCAATCTTACTATCACGCCCTGTGTCTGGCCCTTCCTCTCTACCCCAACTATCACTCTCTCACGCAGACCTTCATCATCCCCTGCCTGGCCCACTGCAGGAGCCTCCTGACTGGTCTTTCTGCCTTCCTTCTTGCCTGCTTTTAATCCACCCATACTGCTAATGAGACCCTTCTAACCTCATATCTGGTTATGTCCCTCTCCTGCTTACAATCTTCATTGGCTTTCTGCTGGCTGCCAGTTAACCCCCAGTGGGCCCTGTTCCTCTCTGCAGTCCCTTTCCAGCCGTCCTCAATTGTCTGACCAAACTCCACGCCCCCCGCCAGGCAGTCATAGGCCTCATGCCTTTGCTGGGATGGCATCTTCTGCGTAGGGTTTCTTCTTAATCGTCCCTGGGGCTGGTAAAAATTTATTTTAAAAATAAATTTTTATTTATTTATTTTTAAGTCCGTGAAGACTTTCCTAATGCTGTTAAGTAGAACTGACCACTTTTGCTTGGGCTTTTCTCTTTGCGTCTTTCTATCTCAGAACTAAAATGTGTGAGGCACTTGCTCCCCTTTTCCCCTCTGTCTGTCTGTCTGTCTCTCTCTCTTTTTTATTGAGATAAGGTCTTGCTGTCTGTCATGTTACACCAGTGTTTTCAACCCTTTTTATCTCATAGCACGCTTCAACCTCTAGTTAAACTTCCGTGGCACACTAAAATTACGTTGATCAAAAAAAAAAAAAAAAAAAAAAAAAAAGAGTTAAAAAAAAAAAAAAAGAATATACTTAATGTGCTTTGAAGTTCTTTCGAAAATAATTAGTGATCTTTAAAAATTTTCTCGGCATACTGGTTGAAAATCACTGACTCAAACAGTGCCTGGCATATAGCCTGTACTCAATAAATGTTCACTAGACTGACTAGTTTTCCAGACATGAAATGTTTTCAGGTAGAGAAGCTAATGGAGTGGAGGTGTAAGGAACATTCTATGAAGAGGCTGAGAGAGAGTGACGTTTTCCAATAACGGAAACAGTGGAAAGTACAGGAGGAAAGTCCATCATGGAAGGATACATGAATACGGATGAGTATGGGAGAGGGTGGTGTTCTGTGGAGCCCAGCCATTAGGAGGCAACCCTGCAGGAGTTCTAGAGGACTGAAGGGAGTTGGGAGTTTAGAAGGTTGTAAGTGTTCAAGACTCCATATGGAATTAGTCTCAGTGCAGATTCTGAGAGCCTTGGCTGCATTAGGACAATTTCACATTGTTTTGTGATATCACAGAGAGTTTGGATTTTGAATGAACACTTTTGTAAGTTGTTTTTGCTTTGATTAAACAATGAGCAAGGGGTTACTACAGCAGAGCTGTGTTTTCTTGATTTAGTTGGTTTTGCTAACAGATTTTTCTTTAAATCGGGCAACACTTTATTCCATAAAACAGAATAAGTGTTTCCAGTTTTGCAAACAAATCTAAAAGCTATCAAGACTATTATAAAAACAAAGGAAATCTGTGCAGGCAATAACAGACTGCAGCTGAGTAGAAATACCACTGAAGACCAGAGTTGGAAGGCCAGCCCTGACGTTACAGATCAGGGGCAGAATATCATCCTGATACGTGATTCTACTTCTCTTGGTACACATTCTGATGGGTCATTGCCTCCCCATTTAGCCAGGAAGGCTTAATGTAGTTTGTGGTTTAATACATTTGAATGATTTTGCTATAAACTTATTAGGAAAGGCTTTCATTGTAGTAAGTTTTGTCCTGTCAGAATTGAGAAATCAATTTGGCTGTTTGCATCACTACGATCCATATAATGCCTAAACATGCAGTCTTGAAAGCAGCATGATGCAGAACCTTCAATATTTTAAAACTGATACTTGAAATTTAATACAAAACTTAATCTTATTTGTACTTTCATATCATTTATTTATTTTAGTTTCCCATTGCTGCTATAACTTTATTCTATTCTATTTTTTTTTTTTTTTTTTTTGAGACAGAGTCTCAAGCTGTCGCCCTGGGTAAAGTGCCGTGACATCACAGCTCACAGCAACCTCCAACTCCTGGGCTTAAACAATTCTCTTGCCTCAGCCTCCCAAGTAGCTGGGACTACAGGTGCCTGCCACAACGCCCGGCTATTTTTTGGTTGTAGTTGTCATTGTTGTTTGGCAGGCCAGGGCTGGATTCGAATTCCCCAGCTCTGGTGTATGTGGCTGGCGTTTTAGCCACTTGAGCTAAGGTGCCGAGCCGCTATTCTATTTTATTTTTGAGACAGAGTCTTACTTTGTCGCCCTCGGTAGAGAGTGCCATGCATCACAGCTCACAGCAACCTCAAACTCAAGTGATTCTTTTGCCTCAGCCTCCCAAGTAGCTGGGACTACAGGTGCCCACCACAACATCTAGCTATTTTAATTTTAATTTTAATTTATTTTTGAGCCAGAGTCTCACTTTGTTGCCCTTGATAAAGAGTGTTATGGCACCATAGCTTACAGCAACCTCAAACTCCTGGGCTTACATAATTCTTTTGCCTCAGCCTCCCAAGTAGCTGGGACTGCAGGTGCCTGCCACAATGCCAAACTATTTTTGGAGATGCTGTCTTACTCTGGCTCAGGCTGGTTTTGAACCTGTGAGCTCAGGCAATCCATTTGCCTCAGTCTTCCAGCTGCTGGGACCAACCTCAAACTCCCGGGCGCAAGCAATCCTCTTGCCTCAGCCTCCCCAGTAACTGGGACTAGAGGGGCCTGCCACAACGCCAGGCTATTTTTAGAGATGAGGTCTTGCTCTTGCTCAGGCTGGTCTCAAACTCCTGAGCTCAAGCAATCCACCTGCCTTGGCCTCCCAGAGTGCTAGGATTATAGGTGCGAACCACTGGGCTCAGCCACATATTTTTTATTTTAAATGGTGACTATTAGATAGTCTTTGTTTTTTTGAGACAGAGCCTCAAGCAGGGTTGGGCCCGGTTAGTACTTGGATGGGAGATAGAGCCTCAAGCTGTTACCCTGGTATAGTGCTGTAGCATCACAGCTCACAGCAACCTCCAACTCCTAGGCTCAAGCGATTCTCTTGCCTCAGCCTCCCAAGTAGCTGGGAGTACAGGTGCCCGCCACAAAGCCTGGCTGTTTTTGGGTTGCAGTTGTCAGGCCTGTTGTTTGGCAGGCCTGGGCTGGATTCGAACCCTCCAGTTCTGGTGTATGAGGCTGGTGCCTTAATCGCTTGAGGTACAGGTGCTGAGCTGATAGCCTTGTTTTTGAAACAGTCTCACTCTTGCTCAGTCTGGTCTTAAATTCCTGAGCTCAAGAGTTCTTCTAGGGGGCGGTGCCTATGGCTCAGTGAGTAGGGCACTGGCCCCAAATACTGAGGGTGGTGAGTTTGAACCCGGCGCTGGGCAAACTGCAACAAAAAAATAGCTGGGTGTTGTGGTGGGTACCTGTAGTCCCAGCTACTCAGGAGGCTGAGGCAAGAGAATTGCCTAAGCCCAAGACCTGGAGGTTGCTGTGGGCTGTGACGCCAGAGCACTCTACTGAGGGTGATAAAGTGAGACTTCGTCTCTAAAAAAAAGAGAGAGATCTTCTTGCTTTGGCCTCCCAAATTGCTAGGATTAAAATCATGAGCCATTACACCTGGCCTTTTTCTTTTTTGTTTTAGTCTGTTGCTTAGGCTAGAGTGCTGTGACATCAGCCTAGATCACATCAATCTCAAACTCCTGGGTTCAAGTGATTCTCCTGCCTCAGCCTCCTGAGTAGCTGGGACAACCAATACTCATCACAACACCCAGCTAATTTTTCTGTATTTAGTAGACATGGGGACTTGTTCTTGCTTGGACTGGTCTTGAACTCCTAAGCTCAAGGGACCCTCCCACTTTGGCCTCCCAGAGTGCTAGGATTACAGAGGGCTAGAATTATTTTTTTTTTTTGAGGCAGAGTCTCACTCTGTTACCCTGGGTAGAGTGCTATAGCGTCATAGCTCACAGCAACCTCAAACTCTTGGGCTCAAGCTATCCTCTTGGCTCACCCTCCCGAGTAGCTAGGACTACAGGCGCCCACCACAATGCCAGGTTAGTTTTTTTTTTTTTTTTTAAGAGACAGAGTCTCACTTCCTTGCCCTCGGTAGAGTGCTGTGGCATCACAGCTCACAGCAACCTCCAGCTCTTGGGCTTAGGTGATTCTCTTGCCTCAGCCTCCCAAGTAGCTGGGACTACAGGTG
>CAUYPK010007942.1:0-24372 GCA_963574355.1 Loris lydekkerianus | reverse complement strand
TTTTTTGACAGAGTCTCAAGCTGCCGCCCTGTGTAGAGTGCCATAGCATCACAGCTCACAGCAACCTCAAAATCTTGGGCTTAAGCAATTCTCTTCCCTCAGCCTCCCAAATAGCTGGGACTACAGGTGCCCACCACACTGCCCAGATATTTTTTGTTGCAGTTGTCATTGTTGTTCAGCTGGCCCCGGGCCAGGCTCAAATCCGCCAGCTTTGGTGTACATGGCTGGCACCATAACCAGATGGCTTTCATAGACATAGAAAGTATTAATAGAATAGTGGGCTCGGTGCCCATAGTTTGCCGAGCCCACTATTCTACTTTCTATATCTATGAATCTGATTGTTCCAGGTACCTTATATAAGAGAATAATATAGCATTTGTCCTTTTGTGACTAACTTATTTCCCTTAGCATAATGTCTGCAAAGTTTATCCAAGTGCATCCATCTGTTGCAGCAGATGTTAGAATTTCCCTCCTTTTTAAGGCTGAATTATTTATATTCCAGTGTATGTATATATCACATTTTGTTTATCTATATATCCACTGATGGAATTTGGGTTGTTCTCACCATTTGGCTATGGTGAATAGTGCTGCTATGACCCTGAGTGTACAAATATCTGTTCAAGTCCCTGCTTTCACTTCTTTGGGCTATATATTTAGAACTCTAATTACTGACCGGTCACAGTGGCTCACATCAGTAATCCTAACACTCTGGGAGGCCCAGGTGGGTCACCCTGGGGTTGAGTACTGTGTCATCATATCTCATAGTGATCCTGAGCTCAGGATGCCTGAGCCATAGCCAATGTGAGACCTTGTCTCTGAAAAAATTAGTCAAGCATTGAAGCAGGCACCTGTAGTCCCAGCTACTTGGGAGGCCGAGGCAAGAGAATCGCTTAAGTTCAAGAGTTTGAAGTTGCCGTGAGCTGTGACATCACAGCATTATACTGAGGGTGAAAAAGTGATACTGTCACAAAAAAAAAAAAAAAAAAAAAAAGACTAATTACTGGGTTATATGGCAATTCCATGTCTAATTTTGTGAGGACCCTCCATACTGCTATCCATAGCAATACCATTTTACTTTCCAAGCAGCAATGCACCAGAGTTCTAATATCTCCACATTTTAGTCGTCTCTTTTTTTTTTTTTTTTTTTTTTTTTTTTGGTAATAGTCATCCTAATGGGTGTGAAGTGGTTTCTCAGTGTGGTTTTGATTTGCATTTCCTTAATTATTATGCCTTTTTTTTGTCTATATGCCTTATTTTTATTTTTTATTTGTTTATTTTTGAGACAGAGTCTCATTATGGTCACCCTCGGTAGAGTGCTATGACGTCACAGCTCACAGCAACCTCAAACTCTTAGGCTTAAGCAATTCTCTTGCCTCAGCCTCCCAAGTAGCTAGGACTACAGGCGCCTGCCACAACACCCCACTATTTTTGTGGCTGTTGTTGTTGGAGTTGTCATTGTTGTTTAGCAGGCCCGGGCTGGGTTTGAACCCACCAGCCTCAGTGTATGTGGCTGATGCCCTACCCAATGAGCTACGAGCACTGAGCCTATTTAACTTATTTTTAATACATCATATAATCTGTTAAATACCTTAAGAGAATTAAAGAATCTGTTAACAAAACAAATAATCGCCACATGTCTTGAAGTTATCTGATTTGGTTTGTTTAAAGTCAAGTACACCTGTAACTGCAGAAAATAATTGCTGCAATAGTTTTAAGCATTAATACGGCAGGCACTGTGCTAGACACTGGTCACAGGTTAGATTCTCCAGAAAGTAAGCTCTGAGACAGGTTGTTAAATAAGCAGTGCTCTGTGGATGAATACCTGTGGGAAAGAGGGAAAGAAAGCAGGATTGAGGTCCTTAATAAGTTTTATAAGTTTAGAGGGGTCTTGAGATTAAAAAAAAAAAATTTTGAGAGGTCTAGAGCAGTGGTTCTCAACCTTCCTAATGCTGCAATGTATTTTCATTGTTAAAAAGGGGTCGCAACCCACAGGTTGAGAACCACTGGTCTAGAGCATATTAGAGGTGGTAAAACCCTTGCAGAGTCACTTCAAATCAAATTTACCTGGCTGCTAAAATTGGAAGACCCTACCTCTGTTCCTCATCTCTCCACCTTTCATTCTCTGTCTCTCTCCCTCCTATTCCTTTTCCGACTCTTCTAAAACTCCCCCTCCTAGATATGTCTGGCTTTGTACCCTGTGCATCCATCTCCAGTATGTATTCATCTCACCTTCTACTCCTCAAATACTTTCTGCAGAGTCCAAGAAATCAAATTGCTCCTGTTTCTATGCTGGCAGTAGCATCCTCTTTGATGGAGACAGATACAATAGATTACATACGGTTTGTTATTTAGAAGTTATTTGTTTTTTAATCATAGAGAGTCTTTGGGTTATTGTGTATGCTAACAGTCAGTAATATATTGCATTTCATCTATACTGTAAGTTGAAATTGTACTTTTGTAATAAATAAATTTCCAAAAATACTAACAGTGTCTATTTAAAATTTATCATGAAGAATAATAGCATAGCTTAAGGCCAGGCACGGTGGTTCATGCCTGTAATCCTAGCACTCTGGGAGGCTGAGGCAGGTGGCTTACTTGAGCTCACGGGTTCGAAACCAGCCTGAGCCAGAGTGAGACCCTGTCTTTACTAAAAATACAAAAAAACTGAGACAAGAGGATCACTTGAGCCCAAGAGTTGAAGGTTGCTATGAGCTATGATGAGCCATGGTACTCCCCCAGGGCAACAGCTTGAGACTCTGTCAAAAAAAGAAGAAAGGAAGGAAGGAAGGAAGGAAGGAAGGAAGGAAGGAAGGAAGGAAGGAAGGAAGGAAAAAGAACGAAAGAGAAAGAAAGAGAGAGAAAGAAAAACTAGCCGGGTGTTGTGGTGGGCACCTGTAGTCCCAGCTACTCTGGAGGCTGAGGCAAAAGGATCACTTGAGCTCAGGAATTAGAGCTATGATGCTGCAGCACTCTACTCAGGGCAAGAGAATGAGAATCTGTCTCAAAAAAAAAAAAAATATATATATATATATACACACACACACACGTATATGGCATAGCTTGTTATCAAAAGATTAGATTCACACATACTAGTGAAACCTATTTTAAAAATGGAAGTTCAGCATCTCTGTTTATTTCAATCCAATTGGGGAAACCACCAGAAAACAGAAAAGCACCCAAAACTCTACCAAGTGCCAACATTCCTCCAGTGACACAGTGCATCTTGAAAGAATGGCATGCTACAAAAAACACAGAAAGAAACAAAGATCTAAAGTAAGTAAATCAATGAATCTCCACAGAAATCAAACACCAAATTAGAAGAGGGCTTCTTCTTTGGTTGGAAGAGTTCTTGCTTTTTTAGAAAAAGAAATGTTTTTAAGCATTCTTGCTTTTTCCAAGCATCAAGAAGAAAAAAATACACAGCATACTAAATTTAGTTGCAGTTCTGTCACAACAATGATGACAAAATTTTTCTCTGACCACAATGTGTTTGAGTACAAATGGTTCCTCTTTCCAGGCTCTGGCTTGTTCATATACAAATTCCTAGTGAGGTGACACCCACTCTCCTTCTCTAGAGTGGAAAGCAAGGATCCTGCTGTCCACCATAGATGAAAGTGCTTAGCCATTAAATGGTATCCTGGTTGATGAGTCGCTTTCCTTTATACACATTCACAGAAACTGATGATCCCAGCTGATCCTGTTTCACCACGGTCACCTTAGAGTGGCACCCAGAGTTGGCTGTGTGTTGGGCAGTACCTCTGTCACCTTGTGTAATCAGTGGCCAAGGCACTGGCAGTCTCTTCTGCCCCTGTTGTGCCACCAGGCCCCTTCACAGGGCTCCTCCCCAAGGGGCTTTATCATTGCAGCTTGCACATGTAGATGGCTTGGGGATGAAAGGGTAAGAGGAAACAGGAAATTGAGTGGCAATAAAGGAGAAATGAAAGAAAAAGGACTAAGAACAAATGAGACAATGTCAGCAGAAAGGATAACAACAGAAGCGGAACCACAAGAGACAAGGGAACTATATAGATGAAAGGGTATTAGAAATTTTAATAATAATTCCCACTTACTAGTCCTTACTATACACTAGGCACTGGATAAGCATTTTATGTGAGTTTCTTCCTCTCATTTAATCTTTATAATAAACGCTTTGGTGAGCACTATTATTATGCCTAGTTTACAAAAGATCAAGCATACTCTTGTAATGAAAAAAAGACCAACAGTGGGGAAAAAACATGTAACACTTAAAATGAGTCAAGAAGAGAGAAGATAAAAAGAAACAGGAAAATGGGACAAACAGAAATACAAATTCAGATGGTAGAAATACATATAAATATACTAGAAGTAAATGTAAATGAACTAAATTCTACAATTATAGGACAACAATTACCTATTGGATAGAAAAATCAAATTTGTACTTTATGCTGTTTCCAAGAGCAGACCTAAAACATAATGGCACAGAAAGGAAAGTAAGGATGTAGGAAAATGTACAGGTACATACTAACCAAAAGACAGCTTATGAAGCTATAAGTAGACTTCAAGGCAAAAAGCAGTATTAGACTAATGAAAGCTATTTTATGTTTTGATTTATTAGGAAATTATAAAAATTCTAGATTTTCATACATTTTATGAAATAGCTTTGAATATTTACATATATAGCAGAAATGAACAGACTTACAAAGAGACCTTGACAAATCCACCATCCTATATCATAGAGAGATTTTAACACCTGTCTTTCAGTAATTGGTAGGTCCCACAGACCAAAATCACCAGCAAGTATATTGATTTGCCCAACACAACCCATACACTTGATTGAATGGGCACATGTAGAACAATGGGCCCAATAATTGGAGAATATACATTTCCCTCAAACATTCATGGAACATTTGCAAAAAATAAACTATATGCAGGCAGTGCCTGTGGCTCTGTGAGTAGGGCGCCAGCCCCATATACCGAGGGTGGCAGGTTCAAACCCGGCCCCGGCCAAACTGCAACAAAAAAATAGTTGGGCGTTGTGGCGGGTGCCTGTAGTCCCAGCTGCTCAGGAGGCTGAGGCAAGGCAATAGCCTAAGCCCAAGAGCTGGAGGTTGCTGTGAGCTGTGACGGCAAGGCACTCTACTGAGGGCGACAAAGTAAAGACTCAGTCTCTAAAAAAATAAACTAAAATAAAATAAAAAAAAATAAACTATACGCTGCATTGTAAGGCAAACCTCATCAAATTTGCAATTACTGCTACCACCCTGGAAACTGGCAGGAGAGTTAAATGACTGGCCCTTACTTTTGTGTCTGAGAAGTGGCAAGGCTGGCCTCTGTCTCTTAGCCCAAAATACCCCTAGCCATAGCATAGCTCCAGGAATGCTAACAATGAGGTCACACTGCCATCAACTTGAGCTATGACCAAGGGTCAGAAAAGGTAATATTGGTGAAGGAGCATGGGAAAGATCCGGTATTGCAGGAAACTAATTGGGATAGGTTTGCTCCTCCTCCCAAAGCCTGGTATTTTCCAACTGAAAAATAAGGCTTCAATTCTGTGCTTGCTCAAGAATCTGCCCAATGATCAGATATGCAAAGTGGCCTCTGAGGATTCTTTGGGGATATGAAAATCAGAGAATTCATTCTCAGCAGTGTGGAGTCACAGTTATGCAAAGAACCCCCTCTTTAGAAAGGCACTGTGGCCTGAGGCATGCAGGACTGGAGGTTCCTTTGTTGAAATGTAAATGTTAATTACTCTACACTTTCTAGGAAAATAATGGTGACCTTTCAGGGCAGGAAGGTGCAGGGGAGTAACATGCAAATGCTGAAAAGAGAGGGATACTAATAAGCTAGGGAGCTGAGTGGGGAGGCGCTAACAGGCTGTTAAAGGCTGCTCTTGACAGCAAGCAAGAATTGAAGTTGTCTTGCCAGGATCAGAGAAGGAGACAGGGCCTAAATGAAGGGTTTTAGATTCAGGGTGGGGAGGGTGCAGTGAAAAGGGTGCAGAGGATCCTGGCTGAGATACTGGAGCAGGAGCTGTGATGACAGCACCCTAACCAGAAGCCAAAGGAGGGGCTCTAAATACTAAAGGCACAGAGGCTCTTCCTCTTTCAGAAATGAAAGTGTTGGAAAGCAGAAAGAGCAGGACTTAATTCCAAGAGGAAGATTTTGTAGCCTGAAGGGAGCTTCTGGAGACAATAACAAATGCTTTCAATGGGGAGCAAGAGACAGTAGGGGTTCCAGGCCCCAGGAGCATGTTCCTGCATAGAGCAGCACCCCAAGTATTTTTGCCAAGGGAATTATCAGCCTCATAGCCCATGGGTGCCGACTGAGTGGGCCTGCTGCTTGCCTGGAGGCTGTTTTTGTCCCTGTCTGCTTTAAGTAGTCTTTCTTCCTTAGCATTCTCCCCTCGGTGCAAGAAATAATGAAGTCTTGGTAATTCATCTTAGAAACTCAAGCACCATTTTTATTATGTCACCATCTTATTTGTAAAAGCCTTCTGTGGCTCCTTATAGTTTATGAGATTAAGCCATCAGTTGACTGCTGCTCTCTCTGTCTCTTCCATCACCCTTCAAGGTCTCGTTCAGTTCTTATCAATTCCCAAGAAGCCTACAAAATCAATTCCAGTCACATTCTCACCTTTCTCTGAACCTGCTCTCACAGATGAGCATTTTTGCCCTTTTTGTTTGTTTGTTGCATTTTCTCTGTTTTATGCACCTTTCCACAATTTACACTGGGAGTTTCCCAAGGGCATGAATGAGGGAGCCCGGGGAAAGGACTAGGAGAGGAAGTTAGAGGGGTGATGGTGTCACATAGGGTAGGGCCTTGGAGGTCATTGTGAAGACTTGGACAATGGAGATTTCTGAGTAAAGGGGTGACTTGTTGAATTAAAAAGTTAATTTAATAACCACTGTTAAGTTTGGAAGCCTACAGGTCTATGGGATTAGGACATTGACCCAGACAGCCCAGCAGCAAGTGTACTCAGGCTAAACTCAGAGGGTTCTGTCAGAGGCTTCTTTTGCAAACAATGTTCCCTTGACTGAACTGTGCTAACCCTGCAGAAGAAAACCACTTGCTTAAGAGCAAGGACCTTCGATTCAATTAAGCCGAACATTGAGGACATGGTATGTGACACTAACAACGTTACTACATTCATTCTCTGTACACTGTTACTGCTCCAGCATCTCAGCCAGGATCTCCTGCAACCTTTTCACAATCCCCCTTCCCCAAATAAACTTAGAATTTAAAATAAGAGTAGAATGCTTGCTGTACACAGGTGACTTCAAGACAAGGCCCCTGGTGATTGTCCCTTCCAATCAGATTCCCATCCCTAGGCTCCTCCTAGGTAGAAATCCTGGAGTCACCCTGGATGGAGTCTCTGGCCTCAAGGAGCTTGAGTCCAGTGGCAGAAATAGACAAGCACGCAAACCTCTGTATTATTTATTATGTTAGAGGAACTCTTCAAGTGCTATGAGCACGCAAATGGGAAGGAGCAAAGAATTTTGCATGGGGGGTTGGTTAAAGAAGCTACCAAAAATGTAACACTTGAGAAGTGGAAACTCATTCTGGGTAAACAGAAGAGTAAGAGAAAAGATTTATAGTGAGAAAATATGAGAGGTGACAAACAAGAGCCAGGCAAGTAATAAGGGAGAAAAGTAGGCCAGGCCGGAGAGCAACAGGGAAGCTGTAGGGCCTGTGCTGACAGGGAGCACCTGCCCTGTTGACAAGATGGCAGCCCTGTTTGGCATCCACTGACTGCTGGGAGCCTGGAACATAGGTCCAGTATTACCAGAACTTTTGATTATTTATTTATTTTTATTTTTATTTTTTGCAGTTTTTGGCTGGGGCCCATATATGGGGCTGGCGCCCTACTCCTATGAGCCACAGGCACCACCCAGAACTTATGATTTTTTAAGAGAGGCTGGAAATCTGGGGCCTTAGGCAAAATCTTCTGAATTTTAGAAAACAAGTTTGGTATCTAGATCCATATAAATGTAAACATGATGTGGACCAAACAAAATTGCTCACAAGGGACGCTCAGCCTGAAAGTGGCCATTCAGCTAGTAGTACTAAAACTCCAAGTGACCTGGGAGCCTTGCTGAAGATGAAACTGGGTAGAGTCTGTCTTGAAGAAGGCAAGCCTGCAGGGAAAGGAATTGGGACTTCCTTTTGTGGCATTTGAGGGGAGAAGTGTCACTTAAAATTAGGCTAAGGAAGAAAATGAACAGATTTGAGCATTGAGAAGATCTATCTCATGGAAGGTGGATCTTTAAGGCCAGTTTGAAGACAAGTACTATAAATAGTGCAAGGGAAAGGGGGATTTAGGCCTGAAATAGGACCCTGGAGGTGAGGAGGTGGGATCTAATCTGAGAGATGTTTTACCTAAGTGATTGAACGGCTAGACAGATGGGAGAAATGGAGGCACTAGATACAGGAAAGAGCGGTATCAAGAGGACTTTTTGCAGTCATCTTTCACTGATTTGGGGGAGCACAGGGACAATGGGAGGGTGAGGCCAAGTACAAAAAACAACAAAGAATATGCTAGCTCAAGATTTCTCAACATTGGCATTATTGGCATTTTGAGAAAGGTCCGTCTTTGTTATGGGGCTGTCCTATGCATTGTAGGAAGGTTAGCAGCATGCCCGGCCTCTACCCACTAGATTCTGGGAGCATGCCCTCCCCTACCCTATTCATGACAAGAGAAAATCTCTCTCAACATTGCTAATTGTCCCCTTGGAGGTAAAATCATCCTTGGTCAGAACCACTGACCAAGAATCAGGAGGGAAATTCCCTGTTAGCAACATCCCCTTTTTCTTTCCATTGTAGTGATTTGAGGGTCTAGTTGTTACTTAATAAAATCTAGAAGACCCTTTGTAATACTTTTGCCTAAAGGACCCACATTTTTAGCCGACTCCTTGGAATATGCATTGTCTGGGTCCTCTTCCAACTCAGGATGGTGTCTCTGAACTGGCTGGAAGGAGACTAGACTTTGGAAAAGGGGACAACATTCTTTTTTGTCAGACATTTTCTTGTATATGCCCTTCTCAGCTTCCACTTATAGAAAAGGGAAAAGCCTTAGTGAGAAGGGTAAAGGTGTGAACAGCTCACTGGAGGGGCTGAGGTACACAGGGCAGCCCAGAACTCCAGCCACTCTGAGCCAAAATGCAAGTTGTCTGGTTGTCTCATGCCCAAGTCATCAGGGCTCTAAGGGTTAAAGCTAAACTTGATGTTGACTCATCATTTTGATTTACACAAAGCCAAACAGAGCTCCTTGTCTATTGCAGTTCCTGGAAAGCCTTCCATTTATCTTCATTGCTCCTGCAGACCAGTGCAGTGGCCTGATTCAACTCAAGACGCTCTTTGAGTAACAGTACACAGAGATGATAAATAAAAGTTATATGTTGAAACAAAAGCCTTCTTAACTCTCTCCAGCGTCTTCAAAAAAATTGAAGAGGGTCTAGAAGAAAGGGAACCGACTATATAGTCTTATGAGGAGATAATAATGTTTCCAAAATGATTATGTCATTTAAGAACTATCTTGGTGAAAGGAAATCTCCCTTCCCCACACCACCCTTTATCTTTTTCCTTCCAATGCACAAATTCTCAGGGCCTTTTCTGGAGGGTAACAACAAGTCATGACCCTTATTTTTTCTAATCATTTGTTCCCATTACCGTTTATTTTATTAAGTTCTCACTCAATCTTTGCCAGGCAGTGCCCATGATGGCACTCAGCCAGTCCCCAGAGCTTCTGTTCCAACTGGAAACTCCTTAAAAGGAAAATGACACAATCATTTTGGAAACATTATTATAAACTTATTGTATAATGTTTATAGCAAATGTCAACAAGTGTATAAGTCCGGTGATGCAGAAAGGAAGGCCTCAGATTAGAAAGTAGCTGACTTAACTTGAGGGGGTATTTAGAAATATCTCTCAATTCTACAAGCTTTGCTAGTTTACAAAGTGTTTCCATAAGGATTATATTGTTCAATAATATACACAGAATTTATTTTTTTATATAGGGGTCTCATTATGTTGTCTAGGCTGGTCTTTTTTTGTTGTTGTTGAGATGGAGTCTCAGACTATTGCCCCAGCTAGAGTGCCATGGTGGTGTCATAGCTCACAGCAACCTCAAACTCCTGGGCTTAAGTGATCCTCTTACTTCACCCTCCCCAGTAGCTGGGATTATAGGCATGTGCTACCATACGTGGCTAGTTTTTCTATTTTTAGTAGATATGGGGTCTCGCTCTGCTCAGGCTGGTCTTGGACTTCCAAATTTCAAACAATCCACCCACCTTGGCCTCTCAAAGTGTTAGGATTACAGGTGTGAGCCACTGTATTGGGCCTCCAGGCTGGTCTTGAGCTCCTGGGCTCAAGGGATCCTTCCATCTCAGCCTCCCATGTAGCTGGGAATACAACCATGAACCACCATGCCCAGCTTCTGGGATTTATTCTAAACCATTAACCACAAGAATCAATATCCCAAGATTCAGCAGAAGCAGGACCTCTTTCTGGAAGCCTCCCTTATTCTATTTCTCCCATAATGCATTTGTATCCCACAATTCCTTGTTCTTGTCCTTATGATAGCCCTCAAACTAATTGCAGGTCTTAATTGAGTGTCTTTCCACAGTTCCTGGGAAAATCTCCTATTTATTGAACTTGAGGGCCTTAATTCCAAGAGTGGAATCTTTATTTCAAATAGGTTAACATCCCCATGCCCTTTAGGTGGGGTCTGGACTAGGGATATACTTTTTGTAATAGCTTTCAGGTATCTACATTGGCTTACTTCAACCAAAATGTACTTCAGATAGTGGGTCTCATCATCCACTCAGACATGACTTTTTTTTTTTTTTTTTTTTTGGTGGAGGTAAGAATAAAGGGCCTCTCAACCATATCCATACCCTAATATCTGATACTTGTGAATGTTACCTTAGATAGCTAAAAATGACTCAGCAGATATGATTAAATCAAGGATTTTGATATGGAGAGATTATTGTGGATTACTGGGTAGGCCCAATCTAATCACCAGGATCTTTATGAGGGGAAAAAGGGAGGCAAGAGGGTTGGAGTCAGAGGAAGATATGACAAGGGAAGCAGAAGTGTGAGTGGTGCAGAAACAAGCCAAGGAAAGTGGACGGTCTATAGAAGCTAGAAAAGTCAAAGAAAGAAGATTCTCCCGCAGAATTTCCAGAAGGCTGCACTCTGCCCACACCTTGAGTTTAGTTCTGTGAAATTTCTGACCTCCGGAACTGTAATACAATAAAACTGTTTTTTTTTTTTGTTGTTGTTGTTTGTTTTTGTAGAGACAGTCTCACTTTATTGCCCTTGGTAAAGTACTGTAGCGTCTCAGCTCACAGCAACCTCCAACTCCAGGGCTTAGGCAATTCTCTTGCCTCAGCCTCCCGAGTAGCTGGGACTACAGGCGGCCACCACAACGCCCGGCTATTTTTTTTATTGCGGTTTGGCTGGGGCCGGGTTTGAACCCGCCACTCTCGGTATATAGGGCCCGGCACCCTACCCACTGGGCCACAGGCGCCGCCCAAAACTGTTGTTTTAAGTCACTAGATTTGTGGAAATTTGTTACACCAGCAATAACAAACTCATAGGGTTCTTGTTTTCCTCCCACCCCAGTTCATCAACCCTCATAGGCACCCAATTTTAAGTATTCAATGTGTGTTCTTCCCACTCACCTCCCACCCTCTCAATATATATCTCTGAAAATAAATATATGGAAAGTTGGCCGTGTGCTTTTAGAGGTGCAAGTACAGGTACATAGTATGGTACTGTCCCTTATGTTTGGAATGTTGCTTTTTTTATCCAAGTCAACCTTATATATCACCAGCTTTCAAATATACCGTTTGCCCTTTTCACAAAGTAGAGTGCCTCCAATTCCCCTATTTGGTCTTCCAAGTCCTTCCAGTGAGGTAGGGCTGGCATTACTAACCCTGGAGCCAGAGCTTAGTAAACAAGGGCTCAGAGGCCAAGGCCTGGAAGCCAAGTCATCAAACTCCCAGACCAAAGCTCTTTCCCATATGTGACCCTGACCTGCTGTCCAGCAGGGCACAGCCCTTGGCACCTTCGACGCCCCGCAACTGACTTGCAGCAGCGACACCGGCGGACGCTGGCTCCACAGCGCCGAAGACGGGGGCCCGGGCACGCGCTGGGGCAGGGCGGGCGACGTGGTCAAGGAAGTTCTGCCGGGTGGGAGACCGGACTCCAGAGCGGCCGGCCGGCCGGCCAGGTGTCGCGCCCCGGTAGTCGCGGGAGGAGCTGGCGCCCCACCCCCTCCGCCTGCTCTGGTCGCTCAGGTTACCTGAGGCCGGTGGGCGGGGCGGCTTTCCCGTCTGCGCCGGCCCCCAACCTCCAGGGCGGCGGAGCCGGGAAGTGGGAGAGGGAGCGCCGGAGGCGGGGACTGCCGAGCTCCAGCCCGGCCGGGCTCGGAGCGAGGGGCTGCATGGAGTGGCCGGCGCGGCTCTGCGGGCTGTGGGCGCTGCTGCTCTGTGCCTTCGGCGGCGGGCGCGCGGCGCCCACGGGTGAGTGCGGCCCCGGGGCGACGATCTGAGGGCCGGGGTGGTGAAAGTCGCGGCCAAGAGGCCCGGGAGGGCACCGCGGGGCCGAGGAACGCAGCGGGGTTGGGCGCTGGGGGCTGCCCTGGCGACGCCGCGTGCGGAGCGGCTGCGGCTTCCCGCGCCAGGTCTCCGGGGCCCAGCGCCGGCGCTCGGTTCGAGGTGGGACCCAGGAGCGGCGGGGTTTTCCCGGAGCCGGGTGCGGCGGGGAAGCTGGAGCAAGACAGCTGGGTGTCTCACTTCCCTTGCGCCGTCGGGAAGAGCCAAGGAGGCTGGCGCTCAGGCGGGACCGAAACATGCCCACGGTGTCAGGGACCGCGGGTCACTGCCTGCGAGCCCCAAACGGGATGAAGGGCTGGAAGCCGGCGGAGATAGCGACCGAAATCTGGGAGAGCCGGGTAGGCGCCCGGGGCTCCTTGCCCGGAGCCGAGCTGATCCTCACTGTCTAAGGAAGGGTGGCTCTTGGGGCTAAAAGTTGTAGGGAACCTTTAAAGATCCTAGTCCTTGTTGAAAAAGAACGTGAAGGTCATGGTTTCCCCTGGCTTCCAAGAAATCTTTTGGGAAACCCGGAGCAGCATCTGTGAAAGTGCTTTCCTCCCTCCCTCTTTTACAATTATTTTGCACTTGCGGAAAAGCCGCAAAGGTAGTCAGAGTTTTCCTTGATCCTCCACCCTGTGCCGCAACTTTTAATTAATCCACCTGGCAGAGTTTCTGTGAAAAATTAGGGGTTAATGACTTCCTCATGGACAGCTCCTGGCATTGAGTGGCCTTCTAGACGTTTTGGGTGACAGTGGAAGCTCCAACTTTTATAGGTTTTGTTATCATATTGACACAAACACCTACAATTGGCTTATTGCATTTTTGCCAGTGTGTTGTGCTTTGAAACCCACGTTGAAATGTTGATTAGGAAACCTATCGATTCAGTCGACAAAATGTTGGCAGTGTCCCCTCTGTGCCAGGCAGTTTCTAGGGGCTAAAGATTCAACAGTGAGCTGCCCTGTGTGGCTAAAACTATGCATGATAGATTGGCAGAGTCAGGGGGTGAGGAAAGTAAAATATTTTGTTATGTCTCAGGGTCTTAAGGAAATACTGTGTTGAAAAACAAAGCAGGGAAAGTATTTGCCATTGTAAACAGGGTGGGGTGAGAAGACCTTTACTGAGAAGGTGGCATTTGAATAGAGCCCTGTAGGAAGCTTAAACTTTGTCAGTCAATAATAATGCAAGTGTCTGCCTTGTTTAGTACTGGCCTGGGCTCTGTAGGTTGACTTAGAACCTTAGAGTATACGGCAAAATCCTTGCCTCAAAGTGCCTCTAGTTCATTTGGGAGCATTTGCTAATTATATGTGGACACTACGGTCCAGAGAAGGGAAGTGACTTGTCTAAAGTTACCCATCTCATTAATGTCTTAACATCCACAGTGGCACTCCTACAAACTCCCTCCCACACACACCTGAAACAACAGCTGGCCTTCTAGACAATACTGGCAACCCCCAACATAATCAGTTTTGTCACAAGGGTTTGTTGGTAACTTACTTAGAATACGGAAACTTTCTTTTAACCATTAGAAATATTGGTAGAATTGTGTTGAGGTATGGTGGGAAAATACATTAGCTGTCTCCAGTCAGGAGACTTCAGTTTTAGAGGTTCTGACATTTACCAGCTGTGGAACTCTTAGCTAGTCATTTCCCCTCCTTTGAGCTGCAGTTTCCTCATCTGTGAAATGAGGAGGTTGAACTTGGTAAGTTCTAAGAGCTCTTCCGAGTTTAATCCTCTGAATGTTTATAAAAAAGATTAGCTTACTAGCTTAGTTCAATTTGTTCAGCTCAATAGCTTACGTTGTGGTGTGCCTTAATAAGAACAACTAGCATATATGTAGTGTTTATATTACACCCAGCAGTTTTCTAAGTGTCTTACTTGTACTATTTCATTTAGTCTTTACTAATGAACTAACCTGTAGGTGCTATACATAAGGAAGCTGAGGCCCAGGGAGGCCGAGACTCTTGCCCTAAGTCGCATAGTTGGTAAAATGGGGGAGTGAAGTTTCCATCCTTGGCAGCCTGATAATCTGAGGGCCATGCCCTAACCACTGTACTCAGTGTCTCTCTCCATAGAATTTGGGAAGTCCTTGGCTGGCAGAGGAGTTGGACACCTCTCAGGGTATCAGGGCAGGACTGCTTGGTACCCATGAAAGTGTATGCAAGCTATTTGTTGAGAAGTAAATGATAGGGCCCGGTGTGGTGGCTCACACCTGTAATCCTAGCATTCTGGGAGGCCAAGGTGGATAGATTGAGCTCACAGTTTCGAGATCAGCCTGAGCAAGAGCAGCACCCTGTCTCTAATAATAATAATAATAATAATAATAATAATAGCCAGGTATTGTGACAGGCGCCTGTAATTCCAGCTACTTGGGAGGCTGAGGCTAGAGAATTGTTTGAGCCCAAGAGTTTGAGGTTGGTGTGAGCTATGACACTATGGCACTCTACTGAGGGCACGAAAGTGAGACTCTGTCTCAAAAAAATAAAAGTGAATGATCATATGTTGGCGACTGGCTTTATAATGGCAGGGCTGTGTAGTCCAAACAATACGTTCTATATGCATTCAGAAGAGAGGAAACTGTGAAGGTTGATAGTTTTATGGAAGAGTTAAACCTTCTGGATGGGTGGGATTTGAGTAGGTGGAGAAATTCCTGGTGGAGTTTAAGTAACAGGAGTAGAGACCCAGAACTGAGGGTGAGTGTGCTCCTTTATGGTCAGTAAGGAGCCTAGGAAGTGTGTGTTGGCAAAGTCAATCTAGGTAGAACAGCTTTATTTGCCCTTGAAGGCCCTGAGTGGGGTGTAGCATGAGGGAAATGACACTGCAGGGAAGGTGAGCAGGGAGACTTGCCTGGATAGGGGAGCTATTGGAGTGAAGCTACAAAGGTGTCTAAGGTTGCAGGTCTCTGCTAGAAAGCTGCACTGTGAACTACTCCCACCCAGGACCCTGACTTATTGGTATCTGCTCACCTTGTGGGGCCCAACAACATATTTGTGTTGGGATAATTAAGAAAGACATTGCAAGAGAAAATGAACAGGAGTTGATGATGCCTAAGTGGATGTAAGAGAAGATAGATGACTCACATATGACTCTTGTGATTTCCTTCACTTTTCCCGAAATGTGCATGCCTCTGCCAGCTGCTCTCATTGGACAGGAGAGAACAAAAACAGTAAGCTAAGCAAAATGCCTTATATTTAAAAAGAGTATTGGTTTTGTTAAATCTCAGTTTCAACAGGATGTAGTGTGAGATGATAATCCACACTTACTTGGGGTTTGAAGTCTAGCTGGGGGTTACACTTGGATCCCTTCCTCATTCCTATTCCCCTTTCTAAAGTTAGTGATCATCCCCTAAGAAATGGTTGAAATGAGATGCCTAAGGAAAGCTTATCAGGTAGAAGGGATACTTGTTTTGTCTTAAAGGCCATGGGTGCACTTCAGTTCCACAGAAAACCATATAGAACAGCAGTTCTCAACCTGTAGGTCGCGACCCACAGGAACTGTGTTAAAGGGCTGTGGCATTAGAAAGGTTGAGAACCACCGATTTAGAACATTTTTGACTCAAAAAAGAAAGCAAGCAAGCAGATAGCTTCTACTTACATAGCACTTAATCTGTGCAGGCAGTATTCTAATCGTATTACCTGTATTAACTCATTTCATCCTTATATTAGCCCTTTGCAAGAGATTACTATTATTATCTTCATGTTATAGCTGAGAAAACTGAGGAATAGACAGGTTAAGGAACATGCCAGCTAGTAAATAGGAGAGATAGAATATGAACCTGGGCGTATCCTATCTCTCAGTCTGGCTGCAGAGTCTGTGCTCTTAATCACTACACTATGCTGAAGTTATACTTGAAAAGCTGTTAGAGACTTTTACAAGAAGTATAATTATCACTTAGGCATATATATCTGAGCATGTTATATATGCCTACACACAAAATTCACATGTATTCATATATATAGGTATTTAAACATTTTGAGATTGTATTTAAAATTTCAGAGAGTATTGTATATATTTTCAATTTTTATTGTGGTAAAATACACATAACAAAATTGACCATTTTAAAACCATTTTTAAGCATAGAGTTCAATGTTATTAAATACATTCATAATGTTGTACAGCCATCATCGCCATTCATTTTTATAACTCTTTTCATCTTGTAAAAGTGAAACTCTGTAGCTATTAAACAATAAGTCCCATTTGCCCCTCCTCCCAACCCCCCTCACGCCCAGGAACCACCATTCTGCTTTCTATCTCCATGATTTTGACTACTTTAAGTATCTTATGTAAGTGGAATCATGCAATATTTGTCTTTTTTTGTGGCTGGCTTATTTCACTTGGCATAGTGCCTTCAAGGTTTACCCATGTTCTAATATATGTCATAGATTTTTTTTCCTCAGGGTTCATCCATGTTTTAACATGTCATAGTTTTTTTTCCTAAATAATATTACCTTTTATGAATATAAAACATTTTGCTTACCCATTCATCTGTCCATGGACATTCAAGTTGCTTCTATGTTTTAGCTATAGTGAATAATGCTGTTATGAAATGGGTGTAGAAATATTTATTTGAGACCCTTTTCAGTTCTTTTCGATGTATGTATAGAAGTAGAGTTACTAGATTATATGTAATTCTATTTTTATGAGGAGCCATAAATTTGCATAAAGGTTCTAACTTCTACAGATCCTCGCCAACACTTATTTTTTTAGTTTTTGACAGTTGCCCTCTTAATGGGTACAAAGTAGTATCTTATTGCAGTTTTGATTTGCATTTCCTTAAGTATTAGTGATGTTGAACATTTTCATGTGCTTATTGGCCAATTGTATATCTTCTTTGGAGAAATATTTAAGCCTTTTGCCCATTTTTGAATGAGGTTGTTTCTTTTTTGATTGCTGAGTTTTAGATATTTTCTATATATTAACATTAATCCCTTATTAGATATGTGATTTACCAACATTTCCTTCCATTCTGTGTGGCTCCTTTTTATTCTGTTGATATTGTCTTTTGATATACAAATTTAAAAAAATCATAAAGTTGCTTGTTAGGTTTTTTGTCACCTGTACTGTTAGTGTCGTATTCAGGAAATCATTATTGAATCCAAGGTTGTGAAGGTATTGTTTTATGTTTTCTTCTAAGACAGCAGTTCTCAACCTGTGGGTCAAGTCCTATAGGAACTGTATTAAAGGGCCATGGCATTAGGAAGGTTGAGAACCACTGCTCTAAGGGTTTTAGTCTTATATTTTGGTCTTTGATCCATTTTGAGTTAATTTTGGCACTTGCTGTTAGATAAGGATCCAATTTAATTCTTTTGCATGTGGATGTCCAGTTTTCTCAACAATATTTGTTGAAAAACTTTCCTTTCCCCCTCGAGTGGTCTTAGCGCTCAGGTCATAAATCATTTGACCATAAGTTATATGACTTATTTGGGGCTACTGTATTTTATTCCATTGGTCTATATGCCTTTATGCCAGTACCACCCTATTTTGATTACTGCAGCTTTGTATTAAGTTTTGAAATTAGGAAGCATGAGTCCTACAGCTTTATTCTTCCTTTTCAAGAGGATTTTGGCTACTTAGTGTCTTTTGAGACTTCATATCATTTTATTTATTTATTTATTATTTTTTGCAATTTTTGGCCGAGGGTGGGTTTGAACCCGCCACCTCTAGCATATGGGGCTGGTGCCCTACTCTTTTGAGCCACAGGCGCCACCCAGAGATTTCATATCATTTTTAGGATGGGTTTTTCTAATTCTGCAAAAAATGTCACTGGAATTTTGATAGACATTGCATTGAATTTGTAGGTTACTTTGGATGGTACTGACATCTTAACAATATCAATAATATCAAGTCTTCTAATACATAAACACAAATGTGTTTCCATTTGTTTATGGCTTACGTAATTTCTTTCAGAAATGTTTGGTAGTTTTCAATGTATAAACTTTTCACTTTCTTGGTTAAGTTAATTTCCAAGTATTTTATTCTTTTTGATGCTACCATAAATGAAATGCTTTTTGTAATTTTCTCTTCACACTGTTTATTGCTAGCCTATAGAAAGGCAATTGATTTTTGTTTGTTGACTTTGTCTCCTGATCTATGGCTGAATTCATTTATGAACTCTGACACTTCTTTTGTGTGGAATTGTTAGGGTTTTCTATATATAAGAGTGTATCATCAAAAAAGATTATATCATCTGTATACAGATAATTCTTCATCTTACTTTCTATCTGGATGGATTTTATCTCTTTTGTCTAGAAGTTTCACTATCATATTGAATAGAAGTGTCAAAAGTAGGATTTTTTTTATCTTCTTCCTGATCTTAGAGGGAAAAGCTTTCAGTCTTTCATCATTAATTATGATGTTTGCTATAAGTTTTTCCATATAGAACTTTTAAAGCAGTTTTCCTATATTCTAGTTCATTGAATATTTTTTATCATGAGAGGATATTGAATTTTGTCAAATACTTTTCCTGCATCGAGACAATCATGTAGTTTTTTCTCCCTTTATTCTGTCAAGGTGGAATAATATATTGATCAATTTTTGTATATTAAACCATTCTTGTATTCCAGGACTAAATCCCACTTTGTTATGATGTATGATCCTTTTGATATCTTCCTAAATTCACTTTGCTAGTATTTTGTTGAGGATTTGTGTATCAGTGTTTATGAGGGATATAGGTTTATAGTTTTCTTATAGTATCTTGATCTGGCTTTGGTATTAGGTAAGGCAGGCCTCATAGAATGAGTTAGGAAGTTTGAGAAAGACTGATAGTAGTTCTTTAAATGTTTGGCAGAATTCCTCTGTGAAGACATCAGGTCTAGGCCTTTTCTTTGTCAGAAGGTTTTTGATTACTGATTCGATCTCACTACTTATAAGTTTATTCAGGTTTTCTGTTTCTTCACGATTTAGTTTTGATGGGTTTTGTGGTTCTAGAAATTGACCAAATTTAATCAAAATTAGCTCCAGTTTACCAGTCAAACCTTTCCTTTGAAGTTGCAAGCTTTCAATAAACTCCTGAGTTCCAAAATAGTTACATCAGTCAGTCTGTCAATACAATTCTTGTCTAAGTGGGGAGATCGATTTCTGGTACTTCCTGCTCTGCTATCTTCCCAGAATCTATGTGTATGAATTTAAAGTATAGGAGCCAGAAAAATTTCAAGAGATATGGAGGGAACCAACAGAAAAAAGTAAAGGATGGCGGATAGCCCCAAGTAACCTAAAATGCAAACTAATTTGAAGATCTGACTGTAGGATACTTCCAAACAGATGTGAAAAAATTAATTACACTTTACAGACTGGAAATAGAGCAGTCTATTGTTCTATTTCAAAACCGAGATTAGGCCAGGTGCAGTAGCTCGCACCTGTAATCCTAGCATTCTGAGAGGCCAAGGCAGGTGGATTGCCTGAGCTCACAGGTTCAAGACCAGCCTGACCAAGAGCGGGACCCTGTTTCTAAAAATAGCTGGGGGTTGTGGTGAGTGCCTGTAGTACCAGCTACTTGGGAGACTGAGATAAGAGAAGTGCTAGAGCCCAAGAGTTTGAGGTTGCTGTGACATTAGGGCACTCTACTGAGGGTAACAAGTGAGACTCTGTCTCAATAAAATAAAAGATCAAAATTGAGGTTAAAAAATAGGTTTTAAAATGTCTTAAATTACCTTGAAAATTGGAGCGCAATTGAAGTGAACCATACATGGGCCATATTTTTATTAACCAAGCTTTACTCTTTGTGTGAGAGTGGGAGGTAAGTGGGTGGGTAGAGCATTAGGAAGTGCTAAACCAGGTATTATGTATTTTTGCTACAACATTTTCAGGAAATTGTTGAATAAGGCAGATAATCCTAAAGTAGATTGTAGTCTCCAGTAGGAACAGTTTTTATTAGAGGCTTTCTACCTGCCAAATGATTTGTCTTCAAAAATATTATTGGCATAATGTTAGAAAGGCCCAAATGGGCTAGCCATACACTCCTGTAATCACATAAAATCCTAACGACAGTTCTTTTTGGCTGAGCCATTGATGCTCCCTGGCACTGGCTGTGTTTTCATGCCATGCAATAGGAATTCCTTGCTTCCAGGAAGTCTTGTCCTGCTCTGGACTGCTACTTCACACAGCTGGGCCTTGGGAAAAGCTATCAATAGTAGAGTTAGGAGAGAGGGAATAATATTGAGGGTCCAGGGACTTTATAGCTGCTACATGTAAAATTGACTATTAGGGAAACCCCAAGTACATAGTGCCTGTGGGGTTAATGTTTTGGGACAAATGGAAGATTTTGCTTAGGAAGGTAACGGGTAAGTATTGCCAATTATGTAAGAGGCTGAATGCACTCCAAAGTGTTAGCATAGAGTATAAAATTTAACTCTGGCATTTGATAAATTACTATAACTATGCTCCATGAGGCATTACTGATTATTCGGTTTGCCACGTTTGAAAATTTGGGGTTATTTTAAAATAACTTAACTTCATTCTGGAATAATTTTTGATTTACAGAAAAGTTGCAAAGATAGGCCAGAAGGTTTCTGTATACTTCACAGCTCTGTTTCTGGGGGCAGATTTTGATAGTCTTGGTCTCGAGAAGTTCTCAGGAAAGTTTGAAATGATGTTTCACAGTTTCTCCTTTTTCCTTTCCCTCTTCAGATTAGTCAACGCTCTATCTCCAGCTGTTTAGGGTCAGACCTCAGAGGAATAAGAGCTTCTAAATCTCTTTCTCAGTACTTCTTTGGAAAAAGTATTAAAAAAACAATTACCAGGTTGTGTTAGCCCAATTATAGATGAACTTTCTCAGCTTAGAGAACTGCTGAGATTGAACTTTCTGTATTAAGTAAGATGTGGATCTCGCATGTAAGGAATCACAAATTCCTGGAGGAGAGCAACTTGGATTTACAACTCTTTTTTATGCAAATAGTTAAGAATGCCACCTTGTAGCCACACTTTCTAGGTTGTAATCCCAGCTTTGCCATTTACTATGGGGATATGGGACAAGTGACTTAACCTCCCTGTTGCACAGTAGCTTCATCTTTAATGTGAGGCTGGTAGTAGTTCCTATCCCAGAGGTTCTTGTGAGAACTAAGTGGATTAATGTGCGTAGAATATTTAGAATTGTGCCTGGCTCAGTAAATGTTAGATGTTAACTCAGCTGTTATTATTCTTTACCTGTAGGAATTGGGAGAATGGATTAAATGAACCATTGAAATACTAAGTGGTATTGATAAATTTATTTCTTGTTCTTAATTTGAACAGAAAGTCAACCACCTGTGACGAACTTGAGTGTCTCTATTGAAAACCTCTGCACAATAATATGGACGTGGAATCCTCCGGAAGGAGCCAGCCCAAATTGTAGTCTATGGTATCTTAGTCATTTTGGCGACAAACAGGATAAGGTAAGTTTCCTGGAATATAGCACTTTGATGAATTAAAATTAACCAGGAATAAGCCAAATTCAATGTCATATCAAAGTGGGAATTTAATTTTGGGTCATGTTAAATTTCAGTTGGGAAATTATAGAAACAACTATTAACAAAATTGAACACTTAAAATATTTGTTTAATTAGGCTTGGTGCCTGTAGCTCAGTGGCTAGGGCACTAGCCACATACACTGGAGCTGGCAGATTCCAACCCAGCCTGGGCCTGCCAAACAACAATGACAACTACAGCCAAAAAAGTAGCTGGGCGTTGTGGCAGGTACCTGTAGTTCCAGCTATTTGGAAGGCTGAGGCAAGAGAATCGCTTAAACCCAGGAGTTTCAGGTTGCTGTGAGCTGTAATGCTGTGGCACTTTACCAAGACTCTGTCTCAAAAAAAAATTTGCTATTTAACAGTTAAATGCATTTAGATTGCTCTGATAGAAAAATACGAAATATTTTTATCTATTCGGAACTCAATAAATAATTATATTATTGTTTTTTTCTATTTTTTTAATTTCAGATAATTATGTTATTGTTAACATTTGTTCCTCTATTCTTTCCTTTCTTGTGTCAATATAATCACTTTTAGTTTTTCAGGGAATTTTCACATTCATCATCTTGCAAATGGTGAATAGGTAGACATGCAAAAACTATGTGGTATAAAAGTAAGTGGCCATATACAAAGTAAAAAAAAGAAGATGTCAGTGGCAGGTGGGTTTGAGTAGAAGACACCTGAGGAAAAATGAGGAACATGTTCAGCCTTTCTAGTCAGATGCAGTCGAGTGATTTATGTGAATTTTTGCTAATAGGATTGGATGATTTCAGGTTCTTCATGATAATCTTATTCAGCTCTTTTATTTCTTTATATGTTCTTTTAGTGTGTATGTGTTTGTGTGCGGAAGGGTGTTTGGGGTTGCATTTGTCCTGGATTTTGAGGAGTTAATGAAAAGTTATAGTACTTTGCATCAATGAATAGTGAAATCACCAGATTCAAGCAACTTTGTTGGCAGAGAATCAGGAGAACTAGGTTCTAGTTGGTACTTGTCACTGTTAGCTAGCTCAGTACCCTGGGATAGGCCACTTAACCTCTCTGAGCCTTAGTTTCCTTCTGTGTACAGTGTGGCCCTACTCATTTAATAGTGAGGATGTAACCTGTTCTTCCTTTGAAGGAAAACTTGGTGATCTGCTTTCCCTTTCCTCTGTCTGGCTGCAGGGTTAAATAGTGGTTTAGGTGTTAATTGATAAAAATTTGAGGCCAGTCAGAAGTATTTGCAATTTATTTATTTATTCATTTATTCATTCATTTATTTTTTGAGGCAGAGTCTCACTTTGTCACCCCCTGATAGAGTGCTATGACATCATAGCTCATAGCAGCCTCAGACTCTTAGATTCAAGAGATCCTCTTGCCTCAGCCTCTCAAGTAGCTGGGACTACAGGCGCCAAACACAACACCTGGCTATTTTTAGACATGGGGTCTCACTCTAGTTCAGGCTGGTCTCAAACCTGTGAGCTCAGGCAATCTGCCCACCTCGGCCTCCCAGAGTGCTGGGATTATGGGGGTGAGCCACTGTGCAAGGCTGATATTTGCATTTTAAAAGAGGTCTTCAGAATGAAGAAGACTGTGATACTTTTTTTTGAGACAGAGCCTCCCTTTGTTGCCCCAGGCTAGAGAGCTGAGGTATCATCATAGCTCACAGCAACTTCAAACTCCTGGGCTCATGCAGGCCTCCTGCCTTAGCCTCCGGAGTAGCTGGGACTATGGGCATGTGCCATGGGCTCATTTTTCTATTTTTTGTAGAGATAGGAACTCACTCTTGCTCAGGCTGGTCTCAAACAATCCTGGGCCAGCTTCCCAGGGTGCTAGGATTACCTGCGTGAGTCACCACACCTGGCCTATGGTGACCTATGATATTTCTAGCAGTGAAACTCTCTTTTACATACTGTTGGCTTCCTCTTGTTTGTAAGAAAAGGCCTTAGGTATTTGGAGTCTCAGGTGGCTATTTTGGTAGTTCAACCTGATAAACTCAGGGGAACATCTTGAAGTGCCTCTGGGTATAAACCTCACGGTCACCTTAGGATCTAATTGAAACCATGAGGGGACTTTACCTTTTAGGTTTTTTTTTTAATAATAAATTTTAAGTTTATTGTTTATTTTTCCGATCACATTTCAAATATGACAGAACAATATTCTGAACAATATTTCTAATAAAGTAAAAATAACTTCTTTCTTTTAAAATGCATTTTATTTATTTATTTTTATTTTTTTATTTTTTTATTATTAAATCATAGCTGTGTACATTAGTGCAATCAAGGGGTACAATGTGCTGGTTTCATATACAATCTGAAATATTCTCATCAAACTGTTCAACATAGCCTTCATGGCATTTTCTTAGTTATTGTATGTAGACA